>ML780423.1:242775-289064 GCA_009831015.1 Picea engelmannii | reverse complement strand
CTGTACATAATGTGTTTCATGTTTCACTTCTTAAGAAATATGTACCTGATGCTAATCATGTTATCGATTGGAATGTGATTCAGGTGGAACCAGAAGGTGTCCTGCAAGTGCATCATGTGCGCATATTGGACAGGAAAAGAAAACAGCTTCGGAATCGAGCTATAGAGTTTGTAAAGGTCTAGTGGACCTGGTACAGTCCTGAGGACGCGACATGGGAGCATGAAGAGGTTATGCGGGCAGAGTACCCGCATCTTTTTGAAAATTTTGAAAGGCTTGCAGAGACAGTGTAAGTTGTACTGAGGACAGTGCAAAAATAAGGGGAGGGGGATTGTAGTGTCCCCAAGGCCGAGCCCCGTTGTAAACCATGTTTGGAAAGGAATTGTAATCATGTTTTATAGGTTGGTTAGCCAAGTTTTCATAAGCTGGAGGCTTATGTGTTGTTAGGCCAGGGAGCCTGAGTATTGAAGGCCAGGAGCCTGCTGTTGTATATGTAATCATGCAGAACACTTAATAAAATATAAACACCACCAGGTGCAGACCGACCACGATGAATGAGTGAAGGGGGACTGAGCATCCACAGAGTGGGCAAGGAATTAGGGGCTGGAAGGTGGGAAAGGGGCTAAGTATTGAGCCTAGGGGCTAAGCCTAGGGGGGGGGGCTTAAGCCTGGGAATAATATTTTAATATTATTCCAAAATATATGTGCATCATATGTTTTTATCCTAAGTCCTTTTGGAAGGACACGTGAATTTCCAAGTGGTGGGAGGAACGTGTGCTGGTGGAATGCATGCAGTTCCATGGGTGACAAGTGTCAACCCTGGTGCATGCGAATAAAGGGCTAGGGTGAGACGTGAGAAGGTTCTGATTCCCATTCCACCGGATTGTCTGAACACGTACGGAGCTCTGAGCAGTATGACTAACCCGACTCCTGTAGAGAACCTTGGGGGAGACCCTGTGACTGGAATGTCTGTGTCCGATTCTGAGAAAATCCCGTGCGTGTAACCCCAACTTACAAGAATCCTGTGTTCAATTCGGGGAAGAGACTTTGCTTGTTCGGGAAAGCTGAGCGAGCCTATGCAAGCATTTCCTGTTCCGGGGCCGTGACTGTGAAGCCATCCTGTGATCGCCAAATCCAGTTTTTTTTTGGAAAGCCTGTGTCTGTTTTCCCGTGGGATTGTTGAGACTACGCAGTACTGGACTGCGTGAGGCTTGTTGTCTTGTGAGCGACTCCCTCCAGGTGAGAGAGTGCGCATGGGAAGGAGAGAACTCCTGGAAGGAACCCTGTAACTGCCATAGAGCCTGGAGACTTCCGGTCCGGTCTGTTCCTGTAACCCAAGGTAAGGGAGATTGGCAGCCGAAGGACTGTCCAGGTGATAGAGAAGGTGCATTCTCCTGGGGTGGAACAAGCATGTGGGGAATGAGGGTCTGTGGGCAGTGAGAGTGGGAGATTCATTGGAGAGAATCCCTTCCTTGTGGTTGTGTGTTGTTTTCCCTGTAACCTCAGCCTGAGCCTAGATTCCTTGCCTTGGGGTGGAGCTTAGTCCCAGCTCGGGGGTGACCCACTACTGAGTTGATGAGCAGTGTGGTCTAAGGCTGGGAGGTTCGTGGAAGGCTTGCATTTGGTTGGTGTATTCCGCCATTGTTACAAGATAAGTGTCTAACTATGTTTATCACATTTTATCATGTCTCCACTGTAAATGTTATCATGTTTTCTGCTGTGTAAACGAATTAATATGGAATGCTATGGATTGTTTAATTATAGCAGTAATGATATGTTTTAGTCTAAGTTAAATGTGTTTATTTGTTTAAATGCATGGGATATATGATATCCGTATGAGCTTTGTACAAATGGTGTGTACAAATGGGTATCAGAGCGCGAATAAGCCCAGAGTTCCGAAATGGGTGTGCTACATCTACAGCTGAAGCAAATCTTCTTCCTCATAAGATATCTCCTAGTCTCATCATCCAACTTCTCCTTGCCCTTCCGTTCTCTCTAGAATGGCTTCCTGTCTTGATCCCTCTGGGGCATAAATGGTTTGGAGAAAGTTTTAGTCTTTGGCACTGAGTTTGCCAAATCTCGAGTGCAAAGGATGGCATCTTGCAAAGTGGGAGGCCTGTATGCCTTCACCCATCCTCTCAAAGGCTCTGTGAGTCCTTCTGTGAATAGCATGATCAACTTGGGCTTTGATATATCTGTCACTACCATGACTACCCACTGAAACTATGTGATGAATGCCTCTGCTGTGCCAATTTGTCTCAACTGGGCTAGATCCCTTAAGTGTATCTCGAGATCCTTCTTGTCAAACCTGTCCATGAGCCTATCTGTAAACTCCCTATAGGAGGTGATGCGTCTGTGACCCAATGTCACCAGTCCATGATACCACCACTCGTGTGCCTCAACCTCCAAGTGTAAGGTCGTGAAACTGATGGCCTTTGTCTCGGTCATCTGTTTGAGCTTGTAGTATGTGTCTAGCTTTTGTACCCAAGCTCTGGTAGTGTATTTGGACAGTCCATCGAAACAAGGGATGGTGAGTTTCCCAACTTTTCAGATGAAATCGAGGTTATTCCCTTGCTACTGTTGTGGTCCTCCCCTCTGCGGCTCTCTGGGGTGGTTCCTGAGTCTGAGTCCACAATACTCGACTAGGGTCATGTCCTGATGGAAGTCATGGCCCAATGCTATGTACTCCCTCCTATACTCTGCAATGTCATCAGCATGAGTGGGTGGCGTCTGTGCTATTGATGGCAGTGCTGCTACCGGGGTTTCCCTCTGTAAATTAGGAAATAAGGGTATGGGAATCCTACTCGCAGAGGTGTATGTGCGAGAGGGTGACTGGGGTCTACTGCCTGCTCCCGAGGTCCCCTGTGTTGCATGCGTGACTTGTGTATCTGGGGTTCCCACTCTAGCCAATCTATCAACCACTTGTGCCAAGGACTGAGACATGGTTCGTTGACTAGCTAACATATAGTTGATAACCTTCATGAAAGCTACCTCTGGATCTATGGGGGCCTTGCCACTGCCCTCTGGTTACTCATATCTGTCTCCTAGAATCCTCTCCGGTTCTCTCTCAGCCTCACGCTCTGCCCTTCTCTCTACTTCTCTGTGTGCCTCTTCCTCTTCCTCTGAGCTAGGAGGAAAAGGGGGAAAATCAGGCCTATGCCTTCTTTCCTGATGCATGTTGTAAGTGACATATTCATCACCTACGTGTTCAAAACCCTCTGGGTCTTCTGCTGCACTCGTTGTCTTTAGTCACAGGCTAGCAGGACTAAAGCTCTGATACCACTGTAATGTTCCTGACTTGGCTAGTCTAGGAAATGCTGCTAATGTGTGTGTAGGATCAAAGGTTTACAACATATAAATGATCATACAAATAATAAATGTGAAAAAGGACTTCAAAGTTTGTAATATGATATCTCTGTGGATTACAAAATGGTCGAATGCAGCTGAATAAACTGACAATACTCGACTAGATCAACAGATAAAGGATCTTAGGTGGAATAAAAATAAGCAACCGTGGAATAAAATAACAACACTCGGCTAGATCAAAAGACAAAAGGATCTTAGCCGGAATACAAATAAGCAACTAAAAGATAATACCCAGAATATGGGAGCACTGCGGAATCAAATGAAGAATGATGGAAGACCTGGATGATCTTCCCGGTGACTAGGGTGTGTCTTTCAACACCGAAATCAGCCAACTGGTGTCTTCCTCCTGGAATACACTGAACAATATCTCCTGAGATGCGCCTCTTCTCCTCAATAACATGTCATAATCTGCACAATGATGAATTAGGTCGCTGACCCTTCCTTTATATCTTTCCAAAACTCTAAATCATGCTGAAACCCTAATTCACTGTTGACTTCCAAAACCCTAAATCACTGTTGAAACCCTAATTCACTGTTAACTTCTATTTTTAGCTCATAATGACTTAAAAGTGCTTTTAACCCTTTTTAGCTCAATGCCACTTTTCGAATATAACACCTGTGACTGGAGTGACCTCTAGTAACCCTGTTTACCCCTCTTTGGCCCTGGATATAGTCTAATGGGGCGTTTTAGACCATTAAGCCTCCTCTCTGGAGCTCCTATTTGAAAAGGGACATTGCAACATGTCAGCGATGTCCACCCCATCGCAGTTCAATTATGTAATGACCTTCCCCATGTGTTCAACCCCACACGAGAGGGAATCTCTCCCTTCTCCCGAATTAGATCTAGTAGTTTACATGGTCATCTCTTCGATAGGGCTATTAGAGACAGATCTCCCTACCCTTATTGAGGTCGTCGACATGTGTTCCTTCCAGAGTGTTTTTCTTCCATCTAGCGAAGATCTCCTGGAATCCATGGCTGAAGTTTGTCCCTTGAAATGTGTTCCTTCCATAGCATTGTCCTCTTGGAAGCCATGATCAAGGAGATATTTTGAGCATAGATTTGCTTCTCTGTGGCAAGCTTGTTAAAAAATGAAACAAAGGTCTTGAGCATAGTTTTTCTTCTCTTTGGGAAGCTCGTTAAAAAATGAAACAAAGGTCTTGAGCATAGTTTTACTTCTCTGTGGAAAGATCGTTAAAAAATGAAATAGAACCTACGGGAATAGTTTCACCTCTCTATGGAAATATCGTTAAAAAATGGAACAAAAATATGGGGATTGAACTTGGATCCATGATCTTAGTTCTTTTCATGTGTCAAGCTCGATAAAAAATGAAAAAGTCACCTTTCCTATCAAGTCGAGTCTTTTCACTAGATCTCGTAGATATTTAGTCGAGTCTTTAGCTAGATCTCATAGATGTCAAGTTGAGTATTTCATTAGGTCTCGTATTTGAACCTTTCTTTCTTCTTCCTTTGTCACTTGACCTTTTTTTCTCATCCGGTACAGAAATCAGGGACAATATAAGTGTCGATGAATGAAATGAAGCTTGTGGGGACATGTATCTAGCCTTTGATTATCATTCTGGAGCTAAGCCTCTAGCTTTTCAAGCTGGGGGAAGAGTACCAACCATCCATGGTATCCCTCAAAACCTTTGGAAATGACGTTGGGAAATTACAAGCATAGTTTAATTTTGTTTCAATCTTGTGTAAAAATGAAATCAATTATGATCTTCGTATTTGTTCTATCTCGTGTTCGTAAATACATGAGAATGTAACTGAGTATAATTTTATCATTTTTTCAGACTCCTAAAGGTTATACGAAAAATGAATGCCCTGGAGTTTCCTTTAAGCTCTTTTCAGACTCTTTAAACATGAAAAGATTGCCGAGTGATATTGATTCCTTTCACACTCGTTAAAAGGTTAGAAAGGGCATATTTGGAGTAATAGTTTATCTCTTTTTCAGACCTCAGAGACTAAAAATACGAAAAAGGACAACCCTGGAGTCACCTTTAAGTTCTTTTCAGGTTCTCTAAACATGAAAAATCACCGAGTATTCCTTCTCTGGACTCGCTAAACTACACATTGAAGGTCCCATATGGGGACGAACACTTACTTTTTCCAGTTCGTTAAATAATGGAAGAGGAACTTACCAAAGGTGAGTTACATCGAGCATGTGTTACCCTCCTTGAGCTCGTTAAATGAAAAAGAGGTACTCATCTATCTTGGTGGGGGAAAAATTGAAAGAAGTGGGTCAAGTTTTTGGAATCCTTTATGGAAACTATTGTCGCCCTTGAACATGGCACCTGTTTTCATCTCTTATAACCTGGAGAATAGATCCTTATTCACCTCTTTTGTTGCATCAATGCTATTTCCAACCAAAAACATGTCATCGACATACAAAGCTACATATATGAAACACCCACCTTCTTTGTTGGAATATATGCAGTGATCAACTTTGCTTCTCACAAATACCAAACTAAGGATGTAGTTGTCTAACTTCTGGTACCACATCCTTGGTGATTTCTTTATACCATAAAGGGATCTTTTCATTTTACACACCAACTCTTTCTTTCCCTTTACTACAAATTCTTCAAGTTGTTTCATGTAGATTTCCTCTTCCAGGTCCCCATGTAGGAACATTGTCTTCACATCAATATGTTCTATTTCTAGATCAAATGTTGTATCCAGAGACATTAGTACTCTAATGGAACTTAATTTTGTAGCAGGGGAAAAAATCTCACCGAAATCAACTCCCTCGACTTGGGAATATCCTTTCACTACCAGCCAATATTTGAACTTCTTGACTTGTCTTGCGACATTCATCTTCTTCTTGAATACACATTTGCTATCGACGAGATTTCTTCCACTAGGTAACTTGACTAAATCCCATGTCTCATTATTGTGCAAGGATTCCATCTCTTCGACCACGGTGTCCTTCCAGAGTTTACCCTCTGCCGAGTTGACTACCTCACCGATTGACTTGGGCTCATTGTTGATGGTAGTTAACATGAATCCAGAATGAAAGTTGGGAGGACTATACCTTTTGACTAGTTTTTCTACTCTTTCTGACCTCCTTACCACTGAAGTATGTTCTTCCACCTCTTACTATGATTCAATCGAATCATTTGAATCATCTTTTTCATTCCCCAGTTCAACCCGCAACGTCTCAGGATTATTCTCGATCTGAACAATTTCCTCAGGCTTAGACTTACCTCCGAATTCTCTGAAGACCACATCTCGATAATACATTATTATCCTTGTTGCATTCTCCCAGAGCTTATATCCTTTCATTCCTTCTTTGTATCCAATGAAAATCAATTTGACTACCTTCTTTTCCAACTTGCTCCTCTTTTCCTTGGTAACACACACAAATGCATGACAACCAAATAGTTTGATATGTGAAACCAAAGGATTCTTACTAGACCATACCTCATTTGGATTCGTGTTGACTAGCACTGACAAAGGAGACATATTCACTAGATATCTTGCAATGTCGACTGCCTCCACCCAAAATTCTTGTGAGAGCCTAGCACCACCGAGCATTCTCCTTGCCTTGTCTATCAACATTATTTTCATTCTCTCGACAACTTCATTTTTTTGTGGGGTATATGGTGTGGTAGATTGGTGTCCTATACCACACTGCTTGCAGAAATGATCAAATTATTTTCCATAGAATTCACCTCTGTTTTTTGTTCTCAACACCTTAATCTTCTTATCTATTTGGTTTTCTACAAGAGATTTAAACTCTTTAAATTTCTAGAAAATCTCTTATTTCTTCCTCAGGAAATATATCCATGTCTTCCTGGAAAAATCATCTATGAAGGAGACATAATGTAGGTATCCACCAAGCGAAGGAACTGTAATCGACCCAAACATGTCTCTATGCACCAATTCTAGAATCCCATTTTCCCTTGTTTCTCTAGATGGGAACCTCACCCGAATTTGTTTTCCATATATGCAATGTTACAAAAGGTCAACTTCTAAACCAAATTCAGGAAAAACTTCGACCATACCTTTGCTGTGCATAACTTGAAATCCTTCTTCTCCAATGTGTCCCATCCTCTTGTGCCATAACATGGTTGGGTCGACTTCATGATATTAGGTTTCTTTCTAAACCTGGAATGTATAACACACTTGGAAGGGTTCTTTTCCTCCCATCCTGCACTGTTAGTCAAACAATTCCTAGTCCGACAATTTTGGTTGTCGAGTCATACCTCAAGAACACATCACCTCCATCATATCATTCATACTCATAGAAACATTCTCTATGTGGTGTCATATGATAGGATGCTCGTGAATTGATCAACCAAACATCTTGATCCGTATATGTAATGGTCGACGCCAAGTACACATCACCTCCCTTATTTGAGGTCGTTTTTCTCTTAGCCGACTGCTTCTCGTCGGATCCTGTATTGATTTCCATCGCCCTTGACTTACAGTCCTTTTTGTAATTCCTAGTTTTATTGCATTTCTAACATCTTCTTATCGACTGAACCGAGGATTTAGACCTACCCTTCGACTTAGAATTTCTAACAGAGAATTTGGCTTTATCTCTTTCAACCAATTAACCTCTCACCACTAAAGCATCTTTGTTTGATCCTTCCATGTTCTTTCTTCTCATTTCTTTTGACAATAGAGAAGTAACCACATATTCTAGTGCTAGTGTGGTTGTATTACTCCCTATAGCGATGAATAAGCTATCGCATGGGTCTGGAAAATAACATAATATGCTAATACACTTCTCCTCCTCAATGATTTTAATATCTATAGACAATAATTGGATTAAAATGGTATTAAATGAATTTAAATGCTCAGTTACCAAAATACCATCACTCATTCTCATAAGATACAATTTATTTTCGAGAAACAACTTATTTACCAAATATTTCGACTGGTATAAGATTCTCAGCTTGTCCCACAGTTTCTTGGTCAAATATTCACCCGAGACATTCAATAGTACCAAATATGCAAGACAAAGCCAAAACATCTTTCTCTTCTTTCAAGTTTATCCCATTCTTCAGTCAACATGCTTGTCAGCTAGGTACCTGGACATACCACTATCCATTTTTCTGAATCTACAAGAAGATCTTCCATTTTAATCTTCCAAAGCTCAAAATATGGCCATTGAATTTTTCTATCTCTATTCTTGAACTGCTCGCCATAATTTACCACGATCTTTAACACAATTTATGGCTTACAATTCTTACACTACCTAGGGTTTAGCGCTCAGATTCAATATTGGTAAATCAATATCTGATACAACACGTCAAATCTTAACACAACTTTGATACTACTTGTGAGGAAATGAGACACTCTTCCACACTAAACCTAGCAGAAGAGAATAATATTTTAATCAAGAATGTAAATGATAAATAAATCAGACAATACACAATGATTTCACCCTGGAAACCCAAACCGGGAAAACCAACATTCCTTGAGCATTCCTTGTTCCACACCTAAAACACAATTGACATCATACCCTCTTGCTTACATAAGAACAACCCTGCATCCAATCTGAACAACAACCATCTGCATGAACAACAACCTCTAAATTATAGACTCTTGGTGATTATCCATTCATCATCTAAAGATTCAAGTTTCTTGTTTACGACCTTACAACACGCCTCTTTATAGGCTTTACAACATGCAAAAAACTAAAGAAATAATACCCAAAAATGGTTACAAATCCATGCAGATCATTGGCTACAAAACTCGTGAATCTCGAGATTATGTTATAGTCGACTCCAAGTTTTATTACTAGTTGAATACCAGTCAGACATCATTCGGTCTTCAGTTGATCGCCACATGCCCGCCTGTCGACCTCTTCGACTTGTTGTCGATGCCTTTACCATGTCGAACCGCCTCGACCTTCGACTTCGACTTTACCCGGTCGACTAACCTGGACCTTTGACTTGCTGTCGATCCACCTTGACTTCGACCATCAATCAATCCACCTCGACATTTACTGCAAATAATATAACAACCGAATACATTCTCCTACTTTTGCACTTTGAATCAGGGAAACATGTCAATTTTCCATTTTACTTATGAAAAATCTTGGAAAAGATGTTTAAGTGTATCCAATGAAACCCTAAGAATGTGAATCAACAATTTATACCACCATGGCCTCATTTGGATATTGATAATGGAATAATTTCATAAAAGATATGATAGTTGGTATGCATTTCTTTAGTCCGAATAAAATTCATCGAGGAAGGTACGAAATTGGTTGAGACTCCGCGGGAGGTTACAATTATTCTTGATGGTAATATTAATAACAATGAAGACCTTAGTTCCCAAGGAGTCGAGCAATTTACTATTTACATATATGACAAAGAAACATCATCATGGAAAAAATTTGGGCAACCAACATCGAACACATTAGCTACACCTCAAAGATTTACTTGGAGCATGGTCAAACAGAAGGTCGAGAAATAGAGTGTCAAAGTTACCCCACCAGTTGCTCCTTGTCTACAAAATATGGAATCTGTAAAGGAGGAAGTCATATAGACAGGGCATGGTTGCGTCCAACATAAATAATTTGTTAAAGCCTGGCCTAAGAAATCAAATACCAGGAACACTAAAGATAAATTCTTTTAATATCTATTATTGTAAAAATTGTAGGTAGGGAAAATCTTGACCCAATCCAAAATAGTGGGACAACTATAGGAGATTCTACCCACTGCCACCTTAGATAAACCCTCCCCTTGGTTTAGTGAAGGAGAAATACTACTCGAGGGGGGAATATTGGGTGACCCTAGGGGGATTGCAACGAGATAATGAGGAAATGAGAAGAACACCCATATAGTCAAAGGTAGGAGATGATTTAAGACTCAAAAAATAGGTCTTAGAAGGTGGGAGATAATTGTCAAGGTTGTATCCTTGCAAAACAATGTTAGAAAACCAAAACAAGACAATATGTTGCAATATAAGCCTCAAAACCTAAAGGCGATTAGCAAGATAAGCTTGTTCTCCCAGAACTGTAACATATATCAGATTTATATCAGCAATAATAAAGTTATAATAGCTGCACAATTAACCATCAAAAGAATACAAAATTTATTGGACAATGAAGCACTAAACATGTAAGCAATTATCCAGCACTCAAGCACAACCTTTGATGGAAATTTAGGGCTGGAAAGAGATGTTTTCATAAGTTTATAACAGCATCATTATGGCTGTAGCAAAGGTTTTCTACAACAGCAAATTTCAACCCCAAAAATCCACAAGTGAACCGTCAAGATGATAGACAATGATCAACTGAACAAAAGTACAAGTTTACAAGCAATTTTGGTGGTTGGCAAGTGAGTAATAAATGAAAGAAAGATGTTTTCTTCAGCCCTAATGGATTTATCATTAGATTTATGAAATAAACAAAATCCTTGGCCCAAATAGGATGCCATAGAGGATCCAAGAAGCTAATAGAACATAGAAAATATTCCACTTCAAACAATTTGAAAATCTCATAAAATCACATTACCTAATGCAAGCAATTATATTTCTCCAATGCAAAACTCAGATTAGTGCCTTTTAAAAAATGGGTAAATGGAGTCTTTAATATAAGAGTTGGATCCACAATATTCCTAGGGGTGTTAACTCTTACTCACTACGGTATGCAAATCAAACTTAGGTAAATCTAGGAGGGTGTACACCCTTGTACTCCTCCTAGCAACCTTGTTCAAAATTGACTTAATAACTAGAAATGAGATGAAGTTTGATGGAGGGTGTATGAAATTGTACTCATCCTATGGTTTTAACCAATAACACTATGAAACAAGCAAGAATATCTAACAAGTTGCATATTTTTCTTACCAATTCCAAGAGAGATGCAATATAAAACCATAGTTCACCAAGCAAATTCCACCACAAAGCAAGAGAGTAAGCCTCCAAGAGGTGCGCACCACCTTATCTCCACAAAAATACCAATAGATATCACCAAAATAAATTTTCACAAGAGAGAGATATCCAAATTTCCCAAAGAGGGCAAAAATTTCAGTCAAGAATCCTCTCCAAGATGGGAGAGCTATGATCCAAAATGAAATAAAGTTGATCTCTATTTATACAAATCCTCTAAACATAGTCTGTCCACAAAACTTAGGGTAAAAAACAAGAAAAGGGGTCAATAGCCCTTATCTTTCCCCTTTACAAAAATATTATTATTTAATTCATACTTTGCACATAAAAGAAACCTTAGAAACATGATCTCACCCTCTTTTAGGGCAATGTTTGGCACTATTGGTCAAGTCCTTGAGTTGGAGAAGGAAAGAATAGGCCTCCAAAGTCCAATAGTCTTCAACCAAGATGTTTCTTCCATGATATATGGGCCTCTTCCTTCAAAATATGCCAAGTTTCCATCATCACCACCAAACCCTAGCCCTAGGTGACATTAAGCCCCCAAAAGGTGACATTTTTCACCTTTCAAGCAAGTTGTTTGGCATGTAGGGGGTGGGAAAGATCCTCCAAGGTGTCCTCTAGGTCTCCAAAGGCATGTAATCTTCATCCAAAGTGTGGGCCCTTGGCATTCAACCTGTGGACTTCAAGCCCAATGGAATCCCAAGCCAGGCTTGTTCTTCCAAAACTGTCCACCAACTAGGTCTTGCAAAGACAAATTGATACGCCCTCCAAGGATCTCAAGTAAAATGCACCATGATGAGTAAATCAAATCAATAAAATATCCATGTAAGCAAGTATATCCAAACCACCTCATCAAAATAAACCAATGCTCAAAGACCCTATGTGATTTTCCAAGTTTAGGCATGGGAAGGTTGAAAAAATGACCTTTTGGGTGAATCATACCTCTAATTTAGGGTTGTTTCCCGAGGGGACCTCCTTCTAAGTTATGTGGATGAGGTGTCATGGATGGGGGTAAGAATTTTGGGCCTAGGGTTCATGACATACAAGGGGTTGTAGTGTCTCATTTATGGGTGCCTTTGTAGAGGGTGTGTTGCTTCTTCATTCTCAATGCAACCCTTTTCCAAGCCCATTTATTGCTTTTTATTCTTTTAAGATGTTTCCAGGTTGAAGCCAAGGTGGGGCTTCTACCTAAGAATGAAAAAATGTGCCCACATTGACTCTACCCTGGTCACATCATGCTTCTCCAAGTTGAAAACATGTGTGGAGCTTCTACCTAAGCATTAAAAATAGTGCCCACACATGCTACACCTTGGTTGGCATTTTGTTATCATTTATTTTTCACAGGTCCCATTAGTTTCTTATGAGAGACATTTCATTGTCCTTGGGATCCATGAGCAAGCATATAGAAGGTTAAATATTGGATTTTATCTTTTTCCAGCTACAAGCCTTTGGGCCTTCAACCCCTTCTTCCATTGAAATGAGGGACAACCCTTCTTGGGTTAGTACACCCAAAAATCCCAAAAGGTAAGGATATGAGGGGATGAAGTGTGGAAAATGAAAAATATGGTAAAAAATGGCATGATGACTCGTCAAAAATACCTCCCAGTAGTAACCCTATCTATAAGGGTGCCCCACTTGCTAGGGCACAATGTCAACCACTAAAGTGAAACAAGGCAAATAACATAATTTCCAAGCAAACATTACAAAATCAAAAGGAGCAATAAATGAAAGAAACTCAAATTCCTCAAATATTGAAATGACACTCACCATAATACCTGGCTTGTACCTCATGGAGCAGGACCCAATGTCTTTCAGAGGCAAGTTGATGTGGTGGATACCATCGTGCTGAACCTGGAGCTGTGGTGGTGAGGTGGGTCTATGTCTATGCAAGTGGACACTGCTGGTCAATATGTCTCTCGATACTCCATGTTTACAACATGAGGGCCTTGAGACATCGTCTCCTTAGTTATCCCTAGAAATTGGGGATAACATCTGGGTCCTACTTGGGAACATGTGCTCACCGTAGTGTGAATTAGAACCACAACATAACTTGGCGGACCTATGCCTACATTGAAACATAACACTATAAAATCTAGGGTGATTCTATCACCCTTCATCCATATACATCAAAACCAAAAACGAAAACTAATCTAGAAAATAAAATTTTAACTTTTTTTCAAAAATTTCTAAACTAGACATGAAATCAATATGAAAGTAGAGAAAAATGAAAATGAAATTTAGGTAAGCTAACATGAGCAATCAAGATGTGATCTAGATGGATCTCAGTGGCCATCCACCTTTTCCGTTGAATCACCATTTTGAGCCTATGGTTTTGATAAACCACGATGTTCACCCTTTTGATGGGGAATGGAATGTAATGTCATCTTCATTTGTTAATTACAGACATCATGTAATGATTTCCTAGTGGTCTTATGTACATGCCTACAACATAACATTAATGCATTGGATCCCATTAGAACTCCGCAGTTAACCGTGCTCAGGCTAGAGTAGTATTGGGATGAGTGACTGCTCAGGAAGTCCTAGTGTTTTATATGCCTATGGAATTTTATAAACTTAGTCCAATTTATCCCACATGCATCATTGTTATTGTTCTCCTCTCACTCTCTCATATATAATTGAGGTGAAGGAGGCCCCTTAAGCATGCAATGGAGTGTGATGTAAATCTTGTTGCGAATGAAGCGTAACCAACATCACTTTCTTTCAGAGATAAGCTACCCCATTCTACTAGTTTTTGTTCTACAATGTTTTTCTCTCTCTTTTTCATTAATAGAAGTTGGGTTTCACTATATTTCTGTGTTCCCCGCATTATCTTTGTGTATTTCCTTGTTATATATCAGTTATATTTTTGTCTTCATGTCGTTCTCAAAATGATCCAGATCAGTGGTATCAGACCAGTCTGCTCCTTGTCATTTCTTAGAGAAGGTCCCCAACGAGGTCATGGTATAGAGAGTTGGGTCTTGAGCTAATTTCACATGAGGACAACTGCTCTCGCCAGCCCAAGCAACCTCCCATGGCGAAAGAAAAGAGAGATGGAAAAGCAAGATATCCTTTCAAGACTTTGTTCGAGGAAGCCCTTATGCGACAGAGGAACGAGATGATGGAAACATTTGCTCAGATCTTTCGAAGAATACCAATGGCGATGACTAAGGCATCTTCGACAATAATCCATTTTGCAAGTTCCACACCCTTCAAGGTACAAGTCAATTTTGATATCCCCTTATTTGAAGGCCAGATAGATGCAGATTCTCTAGAAAAATGGTTGAATATGCTAGAAGGTTATTACTTTGTCCAAAAATTTTCCGACGATGAAAATATCACCTTCACACTCCTTAAAGTCCTTCCCCATGTCAAATCTTGGTGGGAAGGTTACTGGGAGAGGCACACTACAGTTGAATCGACACTATTTGGGAGAGAACCCACTTGGGTGGCCTTTGTAGATTCACTAAAGGAGGAGTTCTATCCTATCGGAAACTATGATGACCAATACATGAGATGGACAACTCTACGTCAGAAATGAGACCATATGGTGTCAGAGTACACCAACATATTTTATAACTTGCGCTCAAAGAAGGGTATCAAAGACTCCGAGTGACACCTGGTTTTGAAGCACCGCAATGGTATACACAGGTACATCCAAACATAAATGGATTTATTATACATATCCCCACTCGTAGATGCTTATCGATATGAAATCAAAATTGAGCAGAAATTCAAGCAGTAGAGTAAGCGGGAGAAGCATGGAAAAGGAAAATGTAACTCAATAATGAAGGAAATAGCAAGGAAGGCCAATCGAAAGAGAGCCAGTACTAGATGCAGACAAAGAAGGGTAACATGAAGTCTAGGAAAGACACTGGAAAGTGGTGTGAGTTCCACAACATCCCTTGGAACAACATTGGTGAATGTCGCTCAATACAATCATTGGTGGTTGAGCTCAAAGACAAAAGAGTCGAAGCCCGACTTAGACCCTGATTCAAAAAATAATAAAAGGAGACAGATCATTGATGCAAAACCTACTACTACTTTCACAACTGCAACAATCCAACCAGAAGAGGATCCCAAGGAGGAGGAACGACTCTTCCATTCACAGATGTGGGTGAAGGGGACCCCACTACATTTTATTTTTTATAGTGGAATCTAAAAGAACATCATCTCAGCAGAGGTTGTCAAGCAGTTGAATTTTCGAACAACACCACACACATATCCATACAACATTGGGTGGCTTCGCCAGGGTCAAGATCTTCGTGTCAACCAACAGTTTCGCCTGTCCTATGACATCAAGCCCTTCAAGGATGAGGTATTGTGTGATGTTGCCCCACTGGAAGTCTATGATGTTCTATTAGGCCAACTATATATGTGGAGGCATCATTCTTTTTATGAGTCTCGACCCCGTAGCATCATTATTACTATGGGGGGTCAACTATACAGTATACCAAAGGTAGTTCCGACTATTGTCCCACCAAAAAAATGCGACAAATTAATATCTCATAATGTAAAGTTTAGCCTCTTTACAATCCAAACAGAAGCTGAACATAAGTAAATTGCAACCATTGCAGCCTCAGCCCAAGACCTTTCTATCCAGCAGAAATAGATTGACAAGATTGTAGAAGAGTACCAATATGTTTTTGCTGCACCTACGGGGGTGCCTCTACACTGCCCAGTCAAGAAAGGTTATAATAGAACCTTTCATACTCTTCATGTTGCATCTTCACTGAAAAATTCCTCCCACAATCTGGTAGATCATGCAGCCATATTGGTTGAACAAATCCAACCCCTCCAACAACAGGTTCATGACAACCTTCAACAAGCTAAGCAAGACAACTTCTTCAGCAAGGCAAGCATCACACTGAGCTTGAGATTTAGCATAATTCTCCGCATCTCCCATGGGAAATTGATGCAATGGGGACCATTTATTCCTAAGGGGGGAGGAATGATCCAGATGGATCTCGATGGCCATCCACCTTTTCCATTGGATCACCATTTTGAGCCCGTGGTTTTGATAAACCATGATATTCATCGTTTTGATGGGGAATGGAATGTAATGTCATCTTCATTTGTTAATTATAGACATCATGTAATGATTTCATAGTGGTATTATGTACATGACTACAACATAGCATTAATGCACTAGATCCCATTAGAACTCCGTAATTAAGAACACTCAAGCTAGAGTAGTACTGTGATGGGTGATCGCCCGAGAAGTCCTAGTGTTTTACATGCCTATGGGATTTTGTAAACTTAGTCCAATTTATCCCACATGCATCATGGGAATTGTTCTCCTCTCACTTGTTAGAAAAACAGGACCGTGGAGCAATAAAATAAAAACAAATGCGGAAACAAAACACAAAAGATACACAATACAAGAGAGACACATATTCACGTGGTTCACCCAGTGTGGGCTACGTCCACTAGAGAAATTGACAGGTCCTTCCTTTATTATTATCCAACAAATGAAGGGATACAACCTACAACAAAACCCACTGTAACTTCCTCTTCTTTCTCTCACAGTCTCCTATCTCATAATACAATATTCACCATCAACCATAGCCGCAATACATTTCCCTCATAAAAGAGGGTTGCCTTCTAGGGAAAAAAACCTTAACATAATCTCTACCGTTAGATCTGCGACCTTATAATGAACGGTCCAGATTTACAATGAAATTACAATATACATTTACAAGGCAATTTTTCCTTCAGGGACTTCTCCCCCGAACCCCCATCGGGGGACGGTGCCCCCAAACCCCCGTTGGGGGCCCGCTTGCCCCCATACCCCCCAGCTAGGGGGATAGCCCCCCCGGACCCCGTAGAGGGGGTACCCCTCCTCTGCACTCCCCCACGTGGAAGAGTGTACATACTTCATGGGGTATAAACATAGCTGAAAGCAAGGACCTCTCAATCAGGAAGATAATCAAGCTCCACAACCAACATCACTCTCTCATATATAATTGAGGTGAAGGAGGCCCTTTAAGCATGTAATGTAGTGTGATGTAAATCTTGTTGCGAATGAAGTGTAGCCAACATCTCTTTCTTTTCAAAGATAAGCTACCCCATTCTACCAGTTTTTGTTCTGCAATGTTTCTCTCTCTCTTGTTCATTAATAGAAGTTGGGTTTCACTATATTTCCGCATTCTTCGCATTATCTCTATGTATTTCCTTGTTATATATCGGTTATATTTTTTTCTTCATATCGTTCTCAAAATAATCCAGATCAAGATGAAAATGCAAGGAAATCAAAATGAACTACCTACTTACCTGGGGCCTTGGGGCCATGAATACCAGGTGATAGGTGATGTCAAGGGAAGTCATACAATCAGTGAAACCAGTTGATCATCTCATCAAAGTATCTCCCCCTGTGCTTAATTATGTAAAACAACAAAGATAAGCCAAGCTCACAATTATCATGAGCATAAATAGATATATAATCAATCGTAAAATGAAACTCATGGAGATGGGTGGGAGGGAGGAAATATTGCTAGAAAGAGAAACCATCAGCTTGATCATCCTGCTTGAAAGTGTAACCACAAGATTGATCAATCCATCTCTGAAGAGGGCTGCTATATGTAGACGATGGCTCATCTTAATCCTCATTAACATGATCATTTCCTTCTGAACACTGAGAGGACATGAGATATCCCAAGAAGATCCCATGATTTCCCTGAGAAGAATAAATGAGGTAAGGGAAAAAATAAGGTCTAGAAAAACGTTTCCTCTTTACCTGCGAAATCTCATAAAAATCCCCAAGGTGAAAATACTTTCACTTTGTAGAGTGGGCCTTTAATTCCTTTGGGATGACCACGTCCTGGTGTTCATCTGAAGGTGTCTGGAAATCTTCATAAAACAGGTCTGCACCCCTCAAAGGATATGCATCACAAATAGCAAGGGATGAAAGAATATCACCCTAAAAATGCTATGATGAGTCATCCTCAAATGGAAGAAATAAATATGTAACCATGTCAACATCAGACTGCCAAACATTTGAATCATACACACGTGAGGACCATTTTCATGGAGATACCAACTCAATCATAAACGGGGTCTCTATAAAAAATGAAGCGACCAAATTTCCATGTGCATCTCCCAGTCTATATGAAAGTGTATATGTGCTCATCAACCACATATAAGGTTTCTTTCATTTGACCATCATTGTGACTAAAAATGACCATCTATTTCTCTTTGTGTGCAGGAAGGAAAGAGGCTAGGAAAACTTCAATTGGATCTTCAATTTCTCCACAATTGAGACGAATTTCTTCTTCAACTTTATGCGCAGGAAGAAAGAAAAGTTGGACAACTCACCTGCATCAAGAGGGATAAAATATAACGATGTATCAACATGTTGCGACTTGTCATAATTCTTCTTTCTTTTTATGCCCCTCCATCGCCTCTTCATCACAAGGGGATTGATCCTTAATACAAATTGCTTTGTTTTCTTCCTTTCAAAAGGATTTGTCGCATCCGAGGGATCCTTTAAAATTTCTTCACTTCCAAATTCATGGAATAAAGTATCATTAAGAGATTCAAAAGGTTCACAACTCATCATGTTCTCTTATTGATGTGTAGGAGGAGCCTAGATTTCTTCATCAAGTGGAAGGGAAATATAAGCACTTAATCAAAAGTATCGTCCGGGTCTTCAACATGAAGAGCTTCATCAAGATCTTCTTCAAGATTTTTTTCATCCTCATATATAGGAAAAACTTCTCCACAAAGAACATCTTTGAGCTCTTGGAAAGTATCTTGCAAATTCTAGGTAGTTGGCTGATAATGCCTGAGAAATTCTTCAATAAGATTTATATAAGATGGGATATTTCTTGGATTACATGAGTGTCCAAGCCAACTCCTTTGACTTTGTTTCATTGAAGATACATTTTCATCAGTACATCTTCATGTAGCACATTTAATCTTGAAGCATACTTCATATAATTCACAACATGGGTGACTGCTAGAGTTGGATCACCATTAAATTTAGGGAAAATTTCCCTCCACTATGTAGATCAATGATTTGGATATCTGGGGATATTTTGAACATCAAGAGAAGGGTACACCTTATGGAATTCCCATGGTAAGTCCCATGAGGATATGGTTCCATTACTTAGGGTAATACCTTAATGGATTCGCCAGATGAGATTAAGGCTCATCAAAGGATGGAAAGGGAACACTCTTCAAGTGGAGTCACCAAGAAAGCTAGGGGTAAAGGATTTGGGATGGAAGCTTGCCAAAGTTTCATTAGGGCATGAAAGAGAATTAACAATCCTCCCCAACGATGGTGACAAAATGTTATTGCACAAATTGTAGGTTGGTAAAAGCCCGACCCAATCCACAATAGTGGGACAACTACATGAGAGTCTACCCACTGTCACCTTAGATAAACCCTCCTCTCCCTTTAGTGAAGGAGAAATCCTACACAAGGGGGGAATTCCAGGAGACCCTAGGGGTATTTCAACGAGATAATGAGGAAATAAGAAGAAAACCCCTATGGTCAAAGGTAGGAGATGCTTTGAGACTTGAAAAATAGTTCTTGGAAGGTGGGGGATGATTTCCAAGGTTGTATCCTTGCAAAACAACGTTAGAACACCAAAATAAGACAATATGTTGCAATATAAGCCTCAAAACCTAAGGGGGATCAACAAGATAAGCTTGTTGTCCCAAAATTGCAGCATATATCAGATTTATATCATCAATAAGAAATTTATAATAGTTGCACAATTAACAGTCCCTGAGGTGTAGGACAGTTGGTGACAAAGTGTGTTGTTAAGGCACTGCATGTTGTTAAAGTCACCGGTTTGAAACTCGTGGGGACAAAAAATCCAACCATGTTAAGGGTTGGTGTGGCTTAGGCTGGGTGAAATCCATGGGTGATTTTTATGGCTTAGATGCCCATGAGTCGTGGTTTCTCAACCATAGGCTAGTCCCGTAGGGCACAATAAAACTAGCAACAAAAAAAAATAGTTGCACAAATAACCATCAAAAGCATAAAAACATTATTGGGCAATGAAGCACTAAACATGTAAGAAATTATCCAATGCTCAAGCACAACCTTTGATGGAAATTTAGGGCTGCAAAGAGATGTTTTCAGAAGTTTATAACGATATCCTTATGGCTGTATCAAATGTTTTCTGCAACAACAAATTCCAACCCCAAAAATCCGCAAGTAAACAATTAAGATGATGGACAATGAGCAACTGAACAAAAGTACAAGTTTACAAGCAATTTTGGCGGTTGACAATTGAGTAATGAGTGAAAGAAAGATGTTTTCTATAGCCCTAATGGCTGTAGCATTAGATTTATTACAATAACAAAATCCTTGGCCCAGAGAGGACACCCTAGAGTCTCTAGGAAGCTAATAACACATAGAAAATATTCTACTTCAAACAATTTGAAAATCTCGTAAAATCACGTTACCCAATGCAAGCAATTTTATTTCTCTGATGCAAAAATTCGATTATTGCCTTTTAAAAAATGGGTAAATGGAGTCTTGGATATAAGAGTTGGATCCAAAATATCCCTAGGGGTGTAAACCCTCTTAATTCATAGGGTATGCAAATCAAACATAGGTAAATCTAAGAGGGTGTACACCCTTGTACTCATCCTAGCAACCTTGTCCAAAATTGACTTAACAACTAGCAATGAGATGAAGCTTGATGGTGTTTCCATTGATGTCAAAGAGGGTAAGTGATCTTGGTATTGGCATTGATGCAAATAAGTCAATATTATGGTCATTATCATCAAAATTGTGCATATGATATTGTCAAACGCATGCATTGTCTAAACAATGATTAATTATGGATACTAAATTTGTCCTATTTAAATGCAAAGGGGAAAGATCAAAATCTGGTGCTCAATTAAATGTGTAAAAGGGTCTGGTATGAAATTTTCTATTAGACTTCTTGATATTTGACTTAGATAAACTTAGAATTACATTGCCTTCGACTTCAACCTGGATAACTTTGACTTACATTTCCTTTGACTTCAACTTGGATAACTTCGACTCACATTTCCTTCAACTTCGACTTGGATAACTTTGGCCTACATTTCCTCTGACTTCAACTTGGATAACTTCGAATTGCATTGCCTTTGACTTCGAATTGCATTTCTTGACTCTTGGTTGAATCGAATTTAGTCGACTTACTTTTCCTCAAACCGACTTGCATTTTGGCCGACTCGTTTTTCCCATTTCGACTTCCAAGTGGTCAACTCTATTTTACTTTTCGACTCGAATTTGGTCGACTTGTTTTGCCTTGAAACCGACTTGCATTTTGGCCAACTCATTTTTACCATTTCAACTTCCATGTGGTCGACTCTATTTTATTTTCCGACTCGACTTTGATCGATTTATTTTGCCTCTTGCATTTTGGCCAACTCATTTTTCCCATTTTTACTTCTGGGTGGTCGACTCTATTTTATTTTCCGACTCGACATGTGGCTTGAGTGGTTGAGAATTTCTTGTCATATAAACAACCTAATTTATAATTGTTTTAAACAAAGAATTCCATGTTGGTAAGATGGATAGGCTATATGGCTCCTGTTTACAGATCAAACATATTGATATTCAATGATACAACAAATTCAATATGCCCAGAGTAACTGTAGAAAAATGATTATTGAATGGTTGAGGTTGAGAGACAATGAAATCATAAATTCTATGGATTTACAATGGACAATGTAGATTGATCGCAGATCGTTGGATCAATATATAAAGGTGAGACCAAAATAAGAAGAGGTAATCCATAACTTAGATCGACTCATAAAGGCTAAAAATACGATTAAAGATACTTAACACCTCAGGATCAGGGTTTGTTCAAGGAATTGTTACAAAAAAAATAAACAATTTTTAGCACCCAGATATTCCATTATTGATGAACACCTTACAAGGGATTTGAAGTTATTTGAATTAAAGACAAAAGTTTTTAATGACAAAATGTTAGCATTATTATTAAATTAAAAAAATAGGTGCATTGGTTCATACAAAGAGACACAATGTTTCAAATTCATACCCATTGGAATATTATATAAACATAAAGGTATAATGGAAGGAGAGTGTCTCTATGGTCTAATTCAGAAGATAAAAAATAGAAGCAGAGTCCAATGAAGTATATGAAACCTAAAACATACACATGAACTGAGGGTGGAAGGGAGGAGCAAGGGAGGATTCGAATCCTTTACAGATTGAAACTTGAAACAAGGGAGTTGGTGCTTGATAAAAAGGGAGTTAGTGCTTGAAAACAAGGAGTTGGTGTTTTGTAGAGTTGGTGCTCTAAAATAGGGTATTGGTGTCTCCTTGAGTTGGTTCTCAAAGAAGAGATATTCGTGTCTCCTACACATGGTAACTTGTACTTTTTATGATTTTTATATTTAATTTTTGTTTTCGGTACATTCTTGTTGATTAATTGTTGTGATTAATAATTAATTATTATTAAAAATTGTTAGAAGAAGAAATATTGATTCACCCCCCCTCTCAGTATTGGCCATCATTTCAACAATTGGTATCAGAGTAGGTTCCCTTACCACAATTTAACCACTTGAAGGCATATTCTGAGAAATCCAATGGATCAACAATAAGGAATGTTCTCCAACAGAGCACCATTGTTCAAAGGAAATGATAATGCTTTTTCGAGTATAAGGATGAAAAGGTATCTCATGGATCTTAGATGTGATGTTTGGCTATTTGTGGTAAATGGATACACTGCACCAACTAATGCACCTTCATATGCTACTGCAAATAAACTCTACAATGATCATTCAAGGGTTGTTAATGAAATTATGGGTGGATTAGAAAACCCCATATTTGTAAAAGTGATGCATTGTAAATCATCAAAAGAAATTTGGGAAAAACTTAAATTTATCTATGAAGGATATGGAAAATTTAAGTAAGAAAAACTTAAAACATACAGAGGATAGTTTGAGAGTCTGAAGATGAAAGAGGAAGAAAACATTGCATAATATTTTCAAATAGTGGATGAAATAGTCAATTTAATCAGAGCAATGTGAGAGGAGCTAAAATACAAGATTATTGTCCAAAAGGTGCTGAGATCATTACCAATGAGATATGATCCCACGATATCTACCTTGGAATACCAAGAGGACCTTGACAACCTTACAATGGATGAACTTCATGAGATTCTTATAGCATATGAAATGAGAACTGGGCAAGAAAATTCATCAAAAAGGGAAACAACCTTCAAAGCATAAAAAACAACAAAGTACCATGAGCATGTGCCAATTGAAAATCACTCAGACATATCAGATGAAAAAGAGGCCAATTTTATAGGGAAACTCAAGAAAGGGTCTGGAAAATACAAAGATAAGTTATCTTTCAAATGCTTCAACTATGCGAAAATTGGACACTTTGCTAACAAATGTCCCTATCCCAAACAAGAGGATAATGATGATGAAGAAGATTACAACCAAAAATACCATAAAAATGGATAAAACCCAATACAAAAGGAATTATACAAGAAAAATAAAAACTTCTACTCCAAAGAAGAGAATAGTTCATCTGACATGAGTGAAGATGAGGAGACAGAGCTTCTATTTATGGGCATAGAACCTCCAAATGAATATGAAGAAAAGTATGAAGTTGAAGGAGAAGTATACCTTGAAGAAACAAATATTAGTTCTCTTGAAGAACTGAGAAAATATAAAAATAATAATAAATCATTAACATAACAACTACTAGAATATGAAGAAGTACAAAAATCAAGAGAAAAAGAAGTTTAAAAAACCCTCAAGAAAACAAAACAAATCATTATTGATTTAAAGACTCAACTCCAAGAAGATAAAACAATAGAAGATGCCATTTTAAATCAACTCAATGAAAATCAACAATATTGTGAAAATCTAGAGGCTAAAATTATCCTCCTAAAAGGGGAACTTGAGAAAGAAAAGAAGCAATCAAAATTTGAAAACAATTCAAAAATATTGGATGATATTCTTAACAATGAAATATCATCAAACAATAAGAAAGGACTGTGATATTATCAAAATAAGTCTAACAAAGGATCTAACTCTACATCTCAGGAATCTGACAAGAATACACAAAGTTATGCAACTACCCTTCAAAGCTCCTTCAATCAGAAAGAAAATAGGATAAACAATGATTCTAATCAACAAAAATATGCAAAAGAAAATGAATTCAGATGGAATACAATTACAAGAAGAAATTCCCCCAAAAGGTATCAACATCTCTTTCTTGGATATTGCTTCTCTTGCAATAATTTTGGGCATAAATCAATGGATTGTAGATCTTATGGAAAGAACAAACATACGGATGTTCAAAGATATGGTTATAAGAACATCAAGAATAATAATAGTCAAGAGATCATAAACTATAATTCATTCTCTCTACTACAAAATTACAATGTTGAATTCCATAAATACAATAATTATGGTCACAAATATAGTACCTGTAGAATACCAAAGCATCCCATAAGAACTTCCAAAATTCAAGAAGATAAGCATAAGAAGACATGGAAAGAAAACCAAATTGAAGAAAAATAAACAAAGTGTAAGGTAGTCTTATATGCTAAAGATAAAATGAGTCAATGGTATATTTATAGTGGATGTTCAAAGCATATGACTGGAGATCAAGACAAATTCCTTAGTTTGAAAGGGAAATAAAAAGGAAGTGTTACATTTGGAGATAATGTCTCTGCCAAGATACTTGGAAAGGGCATAATCACTCTAGGAAATAATAAAGCTAAAGCATAAAATGTGCTATTAGTTGAAAATTTGAAGTGTAATCTCCTTAGTGTGAGTCAAACTTGTGATCAATGACACATGCTCATATTTGACTCCCAAAAATGTGAAATTAGAAAAGAGGACTCATGAAAACTAGTGGTTGTTGCACCAAGGACACCAAGCAATGTTTATATCTTAAACATAGAAGAAGAATAAAAATGTTGCATGACACAAATACATGAAAGTTGGCTATGGCACAAAATAATGGGACATATAGGTTTTGAAAATTTAATAAAAGTTAATAAAAAGGAAGATGTGAGAGATATGCCAACGATTATTAAACCTTCAAACTCTGTTTGTAGACACTGCCAACATGGAACACATAAAAGAGTAAGATTCAAGACATAAGACTACTATACATCTAAACCATTGGAACTTGTTCACACTGACCTATGTGGACCAACAAGAACTAAAATCATTCAAGGTGAACACTACTTCATTTTATTCATAGACGACTATACAAGGATGCCTTGGGTATCCTTTCTCAAAGAGAAATCAGAAGCTTTCAATAAATTCAAGACTTTCAAAGCACATGTTGAAAATGAGACTGATATCAAAATCAAGTGCTTAAGATTAGACAATGGAGGGGAGTTTACCTTAGATGAGTTCAATAAGTTTTGTGAAACTCATGGATTTAAAAAAAACATTTTTCAAGTCCAAGAACTCCTCAACAAAATGGAGATGCTGAAAGGAAAAATAGAACTGTCCAGGAAGTGGCCAAAAGTATGTTAAATGAAGCCAAACTTCCAGATATCTATTGGAGAGAAGCAATATATAGAGTAGTGTACACACTTAACATAACTCAGATTAGAGTTAACCATGACAAGACACCATATGATTTGTGGTTTGGAAGACCAACATCAGTCAAACACTTCATAGTCTTTGGGAGAAAATGCTATATAAGAAGAGATGATGATAATATAGGAAAATTTGATTCCATATTAGATGAAGGAATTTTTCTTGGTTACTCATCCAATAAAAAGGCCTATAGATGCTACAATTTGAGATTGCAAAAAATTGTAGAAAGTGGAAATGTAAAGGTGGACGATCTAACATCAAGAAAAATCAATTCTCAAGACAATTCACAAGTTGATGAAAAAATAAGAGATGATAGTGTTGAAGAAGAAACTGAAAAAATGTAAGAATATGAATCTCAAAGTGAATAAGAAAACCATGAGGAAGCATCACCAAGAAAAGAATCAAGAGCACCATCAAGAAGAGTACAAAGAGATCATCCTGGAAGTCAAATCATGGGCATTGAAAGTGATGGAGTTAAAACAAGAAGAAGGCTAACATATGAATATGAAAAAAAAATATTCTCCCTAATATAACCCAAAACATTTGCAGAAGATAGTAAAGATGAAGATTGGATTAAATCCATGAATGAAGAGCTTGATCAAATAGAGAAGAATCAGACCTGGGAACTTGTCCCAAGACCAAAAGACAAAAATGTGGTAAGAACCAAGTGGTTTTTTAAGAATAAAGTTATTAAAGATGGTCAAATTATAAGGAATAAAACACGATTAGTGTGTGAAGGATATGCACAAGTAGAAGGGATTGACTTTGAGGAAACATTTGCCCCAACAACTAGATTAGAAGCTATCCGAATGTTCTTGGCATTTTCATGTTTTAAAAACTTCAAAATATATCAAATGGATGTCAAATCAACATTCTTAAATGGAAATCTAGAGGAAGAAGTTTATATAGAACAACTTGAAGGATTTATTTTATCAGAAAATAAAGACTATGTCTGCAAATTAAAGAAAGCATTGTATGGTCTCAAACTAGCTCCCAAGGCATGGTTTTCAAGACTTGATAATCATCTACAACAACAAGGATACAAAAGAGGAGATACTAACAACAATATTTATGTTGTAGTATATGTGGATGATATCATCTTTGGAAGTAATCTAAATCCTTTAAGTAAACAATTTGCTATAGAAATGAAAAAAAAATTGAGATGTAAATGCTTGGTGAACTGACATTCTTCCTAGGGTTACAAGTGTCACAATCATACAAAGGCATATTCATATCTCAAACCAAATATATTAAAGAAATTTTGAATAAATTTCAAATGGAAGACTGTAAACCTGTGAGCACTCCTATGATTACATGATACAAAATTAATAAAGATGATGAATCACTAGAAGTAGACCAAACCATGTATAGATCATTGATTGGTAGCTTATTATATGCAATAGAAACAAGACCAGACATCATGCAAGTTGTAGGATTAGTGGACATATTTAAATCTACACCTAAAGATACACATATGAAGGCAGTTAAAAGAATTTTTATATATCTCAAAGGCACCTTGGATTTTGGTTTATGGTATCCAAAAACATAAGACTTCACATTAACTGCATATACTGATGCATATTGGGCATGAAGTATTGATGATAGAAAGAGCACCAGTGGAGGTGCATTTTTCCTAGGAAAATGTCTTGTGTCATGGCTAAGTAAAAAAAAACCCTCCATATCGCTATCTATAGCAGAAGCTGAATATATTGTTGTTGGCTCCATCTGCACTCAAGTAATTGGGATGAAACAAACTTTAAAATACTTACGAGTAACATATGATCATCCAATTATTCTTAATTGTGACAATACAAGTACCATAAACCTTTCTAAGAATATTTTCATGCACTAAAAAACCAATCATATCCCAATCAAAATTCATATTTTAAGGGAACAAGTTTCTCAAAAAGTTGTTAAAGTGGAATATGTGGATACTAAATAAAAAAATTACAGATATATTCATAAAACCTTTACCGAGGAGTACTTTTGCATACCTTAGACATAAATTGGGGGTAATATCCATATCTAATTGAACTAAGTTGCATTAGAGAAGGAGAACATGGGTAGGGGGAGTATAACCTTAGAGGGAATAAAACCTTAGGGGAAGCAGATAAATATCCTTTTTGTCATTGCTTTCAAAGGGGGAGAATAAACAGTAAAAACTCAATTAAAATAAAGTGTTTTTTAATTTTTTGCCATCAATGCCAAAGGGAAGAATGTTGGACATGATGTTATGGTGTTGGCATTGATGTCAAAGCGAGTATGTGATGTTGGTATTACAATGGATGCAAAGAAGTCAATATTATGGTCATCATCATCAAAATTGTGCATATGATATTGTCAAATGCATGCATGTTCTAAATAATGATTACTTATGGATACTAAATTTGTCCTATCTAAATGCAAAGGGGAAAGATCAAAATATGGTGCCCAATAAAACGTGTAAAAGGGTATGGTATGCGAGTCTCTATTAGAATTCTTGATCTTTGACTTGAATAAAATTTGACTTACATTGCCTTCAACTTCGACCTGGATAACTTTGACTTACATTGCCTTTGACTTCGACTTGGATAACTTCGACTTCCATTGCCTTCGACTTCGACTTGGATAACTTTGACCTGCATTGCCTCCGTCTTCGAATTGGATAACTTCGAATTGCATTGACTTCAACTTTGACTTGCATTGACTTTGACTTTGACTTTCATTTCTTGACTCTTGGTTGAATCGACTTTAGTCGACTTACTTTGCCTTGAACCAACTTGCATTTTGGCCGACTCGTTTTTCCCATTTTGACTTCTAGGTGGTCGACTCTATTTTATTTTCCGACTCGACTTTGGTCGACTTATTTTTTCTCGAAACCGACTTGCATTTTGGCCGACTCATTTTTCCCATTTCGACATTTGGGTGGGAGACTCTATTTTATTTTTTGACTTGATGTGTGGCTTTAGTGGTTGATAATTTACTGTCATATAAACAACCAGAGTTATAATTGTTTTAAACAAATAATTCCATGTTGGTGAGACATGTAGGCTATAAGATTCCTGTTTATGGATCATACATATTGATCTTCAACGATCTAGCAAATACCATATGCCTAGAGTAACTGTAGAGGAACAAGGGGCTGTAGTGTCTAATTTATGGGTGCCTTTGTAGAGGGTGTACTGCACCTTTGTTCTCAATGCAACCTTTTTCCAAGCCTATTTATTTAATTTTATTCTTTTAAGATGTTTCCAGGTTGAATCCAAGGTGGGGCTTCTACGTAAGCATGAAAAACTATGCCCACCTTGACTCTACCCTGGTCACATTCTGCTTCCCCAAGTTGGAAACATGTGTGGGGATTCTACCTAAGCATTAAAAACAATGCCCACACATGCTCCACCTTGGTTGGCATTTTGTTATTAATTATTTTTCACGGGTCCCATTAGTTTCTTATGAGAGACATTTCATTGTCCTCAGGATCCCTGTGCGAGCATCTAGAAGGTTAATGATTGGATTTTATCTTTTGCCAGCTACACACCTTTGGGATTTTGGTTCCTTATTCCCATGAAATGAGGGACAACCCCTTCTTGGGTCAGTATACCCGAAATTCCCAAAAGGTAAGGAGATTAAGGGATGAAGTGAGGAAAGTGAAAAGTATGGTTGAGAATGGCACAATGACTCGTCAAAAATACCTCCTAGTTGAAACCCTATCCATAAGAGTGACCCACTTTCTAGGGAGAAATTTCAACCACCAAAGTGAAATAGGGAAAAGATCATAATGTCCAAGCACCTAGGGTCACCCAAGAACCCCCCCTTGTGGTGATTTCATCATCACCAAAGTGAGGGGAGTGTTTATCTAAGATGAGAGTGGGTAAATACTCCCATAGTTGTCACACCTTTGTGGTCCGAGTTAGGATTTTCCCAAACTAAAATCTTTGTGATAACAAGAAGCTAAAACCATGGGATCAATATCCTTCATTTATAGGTTGAAGAGCTTCATCAACAATTTAATTAGCTCCAATTCTGAATGTGAATCATAAATATCTTTCAACTTCTTCAAAGCACTCCAAAATCCTTGATAAATATGATATGATGACTCACCTCTTCACTTATAGAAGTAGAAATCAAGGCATAAGCTTTCTTGTCTTTATTCGTCCATATGGAAAGCTCTTTATTTGTTATCGGTTTGGTTGATTTGGTATCACCATTGCAAATGTCATCCCAAATATCATTCAATATTAGGGTGTGATCTATCTTCCTTGACCATTCTAGATAGTTTCTCTTCCTTGATCTATCAATAATGGAAACAAGAGAATGCATTTTAAGGGAACATATGATCATCTAATTATTCTTAATTGTGACAATACAAGTACCATAAACCTTTCTAAGAATATTTTCATGCACTAAAAAACCAATCATATCCCAATCAAAATTCATATTTTAAGGGAACAAGTTTCTCAAAAAGTTGTTAAAGTGGAATATATGGATACTAAATAAAAAAATTACAGATATATTCATAAAACCTTTACCGAGGAGTACTTTTGCATACCTTAGACATAAATTGGGGGTAATATCCATATCTAATTGAACTAAGTTGCATTAGAGATACCGTCATGATGAACCTAGATATGTGGTGGTGAGGTGGGTCTCTATTTGTGCAAGTAGACATTGTTGGTCAAGTTGTCTCTCGGTACTCCATGTCTGCAACCTAAGGGCCCCGAGACATCATCTCCTTATCCCTAGAAGTTGGGGATAAAAACATCAATTTGATCCAAATGAGACTATGCAACCTGTGATGGATGGTCTTGAGGATAATGCAGGATATAATGAGCCTCCAAAACAAACTCTGTCTTCAAGCATTCCAAGCAGGCATCCTGTCTCCACGAAGAATAATAAGGAAATAGGAAGATGAATAAAGAGATTGGTGAATTCAAATTGTTGGATAATCATCTGAAGAATGAGAATGGAATTTTAAAAGCAAGGAATGCATAGTTACAAGTAGATATTGAAAAATTGTCCAAAGAGTAATATGCAACAAAGTGATGTAGGAAAATCCATATGTTGGTCATACATGGTAGGATGTTGAAGAAAAACATTAAAGGCTCCCATGTTAATATATTAATCACTAAATGACACAACTGGAGGTATTGAGGAAAATGTTTCCCAGATTCTGACATATTTGGTACTAGGACATCAACTATATTTATATCTATATCTTGTTTGCATGAGGGAATGCAAAATATCAGGCGTGGGGGAGATGTTGGGCCTCTAAATTGACAGTCTTTTACCACTAGTAAAACCCTCTTTTAAGTGATTTATGCCTCCTTTTTGCCCAGTTATCTCTCAAATCATCTTAATAATGAAGGATTTTGATGAACATGTTACTATGAACAAATAAGGTAAATTTTTCATTAACATATGATTATTTCCATTGTTTGGGTAGCTTAGGAAGATTATTGATTGATTCATTACTAATGCAGTTTTCCTCCAAGTCCAGATCCTGCAACACCATCATTATTCCTCATACTTCCATGTTTCCAATGGAGAAATGGGCACATGGATATCATAGCTTGATGATTTTAGATGGTTATCTACTCATTAGATCATGCCCAGGTCGCATGTGTGAGTCTCCAAGCACTTGGTCCAAGTTATGGTCAAAATTAGCAAATAGTTTCAGACAATCAACTTCTGATGCGATCTATAGGTAGATGGAGATAGATCTTGACAAACTAAAACATGGGTTATGTTCAGAAGGGTCCAAATTGGTTAAAAGAGAAGTTGTTTTCCAAAATTCAAGATGGTTTTAGAGATAAGCTCAATTTTATAATATGGTTTTGCCCAGATTTTGTGTATGGTCGGTTTCCTCAAATTGTAAAATTAGTTTTAACAAATTCTAAGTTTTCTAATTCGGTTCCTTTGATAATTTATGTATAAATAAGAGCTCCATAAGACTGAAAGGATTCATTCTTCTGTAATAGGGGTTGAGAGATATTGTTGGGAGATTTTAGAACATGATAGATGTTATGTTAGATAATTGTATACTTTAAATTTGTATTGATGAACTTTATGCATTAATAAGAGAGAAATCAAGTTGATGTTTGGAGGCAGATTTATGTGAGCATGATCAATATTTAGTGATGCAATTCTCTTGTAGAAGTAAGCTAGCTAGGAGGGCCCCTCAACTTGGCCAACGTTGCAATTTAGTTCTTTATCATTAGATTAAGCTAAGTGTAATTTCCTTTCTTTGCAAATTGTAGATAGATGTAATAAATTAAATGCTAGATTACTTGATGTAGATTTTATTCATTTACTTGCAGCCTATAGTCACGAGTGAGGTTCCACTTTCGAATACCTTGAACACCTGATCATTGAGTAGGTGAAATATTGGGGTTGGTGCCATTGGAGAAGCCTTGATACTATTGGCTCAACTAGCTATCTATTAGATTCTGAATGCTTTACATGCCTTGGTGTGTTTTTGCAATCATAAGAATAGTTTCACTTGAAGGTGGGAACAAGATTACATGACCTTAAAGACTTTCTCCAGTAAAATATTGTAGCCTACGCCAGAAGGATATTTTCTTCTTTTGTTTCCCAATGAACAAGTTTCTTATGATTTGCAAGTGTAATTTCATGTTCTTTTTCATATATTAGATAATCATGCTAGTCCTAGTCCCTGCACACACAATGTTGACACATCTAAGATTACACCCTTATATTGATGCTTTAATGATAAACAATCAAGTTAATTAATTTTATCAACAATTTCCTTGAAATTTCATCGTACCATCCCCACACATAATTATCATTTTTCACACTTATTTCCTTTCATTTCCTCACCTTTTGGGTTTTCAGGCATATTGACCCAGGAAGGCCTTGTACCTCATTTCATGGGAAGAACGGGGATAAAGGCCTAGAGGCTTGTAGATGGAAAAAGATAAAAGCTAATAAATTATCCTCCAGATGGTCTCCCTAAGGTCCGGAGAGCAATTTAATACTTCTCCACAAAATTCAAGGACCTGTAAAATAAAACACATAACTAAATGTCCCACTTGTTGAGGGAATGCATTTGCAGGGTCTTTTACTTTCCTTGCATATTGTACTCAATGTGTTTCCAGATTCAAGTGGCATTGCGATACTCTTTACTTTCCCTTGCATATAGTAATCAATGTTCATACCTTAATCAATTAATAGAAAATAAAGGGATTGGAAAAAGGTTGCATTAAAAATGAGGATGCAACACACCCTTTGCAAAGGCACCCATAAATGAGACAATATGAGCCCTTGACAGTCAAGAAACCCCATGCCCAAATGTCATACCCCCATCCACCTCATACTCTTTACATGACTTAGATAGATTCTTCTTGGGAAACACTCCTTGACTTGGGGATTGATCTACCCAATAGGGCACCATGACAACCCTCCCATACTTAAATTTGGTAAGTTGTATAAGGTCTTTGAGAATTTTTTTATTTGGAAAAGGGGGGATTTGATGCACATGTTTGGGTGGTTCTTTTATTAAATATGTCTTACTTGGAATGATACATGTAACTTGTGGATCCTTGGAGGGCGTATTTATTTGTCTTTGCAGGGCCTTTCTAGGTGAAAGATTTTTCATGGAGGCACATGGTGGCTTGGATCTTCATAGGGGCACGAATCCTACAGGTTATATGATGCACCCCCTCTCTTGGGACATTTGAGAGGATGAAAATTACCTTTGGAGGAACTTGAGTACCATGAGATGATAACATTATGGCCCCTTGCACCTCAACGTTGGCCTTTGGAGGCCTAAAACATCACCTTTTGTGCCCTAGACGTCACATGGAGGCTAGGGTTTTTGATGGGGTTTCATGGTTTGATGGTGATGTGATGTGGTTTGATGGAGAGAGAGACATGTGGTGTGTACTAGAGAACTTGATGGCAAGTCACATGGCCTTTGGAGGCCCAATGATCTGCATCAAGAGGCAAACCATCTAATTTTGGAGGCCTAAATCACCCTTCTAGGGCATGGTGTCACCCTTGAAAGGAAAATTACTTTATGTATTTTGTATTTTAAAGTTGTAAAGGAAAATTTGTGAGGTCGGACTCCTCAAATTGTGAAAGTGGAGAAACTTATGTGGAAAAATTGTTTAGAGTGATCTCATATAAATAGAGATCACTCTCATTTCATTTTATCATAACTCTCACTTGAGAATTACATACTATTTGGCTGAAAATTTCGCCCTACTTGGGAAATTCGATCTATCTCTCTCTTGATGCTTTGTGGATGCTATACTTTTCTATTGGAATAAAAATCTAAGGCACCATCTCTTGATGCTTGTCTCTATTCAATTGTGATGGAATATTCTTGATAAAGAAGGGTTTTTCATGTTATCTCTTGAAATTTGTAAGGAATTTTTTGTATATTGTGTTGTTTCTTCTTGTTTCAAGGTTAATTTGTCTAAGACTTTGGAGGAGTATAAGGGCATACACTGTCCATCAATATCTATCCCTATTTTAATTGAAAGAGCTATTTTGCAAAGGTTGCTACAAGGAGTAAACAAACTTACACCCTTGTAGATTTACCTTGCTAGGATTTGTTTGCTCTAGGGAGTAAAAAGGTTTACACCCCTAGATAAGTAATAAACCCTAGCTCATATACAAGAGAATCCATTAACCAAATTGATAAGACACTAGTATAATTGTATTGGAGATTGTATAATCATGCATTGATAAACATGATTTCTTAATATATTGCAATTGTTCAAGTTGGATTTGATTCTACATGCTATAAGCTTTCTTGTGCCCTAGGGGCACCTTAATTGGCCAAGTTATTCTCTTTTCTGTTATAAATTTATGCTACAGTCAATAGGCCTGCAAAAAACTCATCTTATCTCTTGGTTCACTCACTATTCTACCACTAAAATTCACTTGCAATCTGCCATAATTAATCTACTAGTTATTAGCTATCTTTTGGGTGGTTTACTGATTGATTCTAGTGGCTAGAATTTTCTGTTGTAGCAATTGTTTGATACAGCCATAAGGATGTTACAAATATTTCTGATGACACTAACTGACATCCCTCTAATTTCCATCAAATTCTTGCCTTAATCATTGGAAATTTATCTACTTATTGCTAGCTTTGTTTCCAATATCTTGTACTTGATTTTGATGGTTAAATTTGCATATGTTATTATCATTTGTTGCTGATATATATATATTTTCATAATTCTGAAATTTGGGACATCGAGGTTTCTTGTTGAATCCCCTTTGGTTTTGAGGCTTCATTTGCTATATATTGTCTTGTTCTGGGTAGGGCTAACATTGTTTTGTAGGTGAATCACCTTTGGAAACTGATTACCTTCTCACGAGACTCTTTCTCAATCATGATTTCCATATTTGACCTTGACCTATATGGGAATATCTCATATCCTTTCACTTTCCATCTCATTTCCCCCTAGGGTCACCCAAGAACCCCCCCTTGTGGTGATTTTATCATCACCAAAGTGAGGGGAGTGTTTATCTAAGATGAAAGTGGGTAAATACTCCCATAGTTGTCACACCTTTGTGGTCCGAGTTAGGATTTTCCCAAACTAAAATCTTTGTGATAACAGGAAGCTAAAACCATGGGATCAATATCCTTCATTTATAGGTTGAAGAGCTTCATCAACAATTTAATTAGCTCCAATTCTGAATGTGAATCATAAATATCTTTCAACTTCTTCAAAGCACTCCAAAATCTTTGATAAATATGATATGATGACTCACCTCTTCACTTATAGAAGTAGAAATCAAGGCATAAGCTTTCTTGTCTTTATTCGTCCATATGGAAATCTCTTTATTTGTTATCGGTTTGGTTGATTTGGTATCACCATTGCAAATGTCATCCCAAATATCATTCAATATTAGGGTGTGATCTATCTTCCTTGACCATTCTAGATAGTTTTCTTTTCCACCGAGCACCACATCAATAATGGAAACAAGAGAATGCATTTTTTCCACTAGTTTCTCTTCACAATACAACTCCTTTGATAATCTTTTGCATGCTAAGATCTTATTTATACTTTCTTCTTTGAAATATCATGAAACCTTATATTCCCAACCACGTTCTCTCCAACCACCATTCTATTATGCTAATTGCTCTCCCTTATTTTCTTTTGGTGTCACACTAAAAAATAGGGACAGTATGTAGCCCCCCCCACTCTCTCTTTCTCTTTCAAGAGTACTACTGAAATGACTCTTTTTCAATATTGTGAGAAGTAAAACACTATGAGATAGTATATACATGTGTATACACATTAATTAAATTATATTTTTTTTCAACCAGTTGAAATCCCAAGCTATTCAAATTTGTCATCACACTAGGAAAATAGTTTTTGGCCTTTGGATTATGCAGAAATGGTGACACGAGTCATTCTTTCTATTCTATAGTGAGCGAGTTTTCCAAACAAGGTTGATTTTCAAGGATGATGGCCGATTTGAAGTATTCAAAATGACATTCAAGGATCATAATCCCCCCCTATATCTTCCATTCTCTTCACGATTTTTCCCACAGGATTGGCGATTGCTTTCTCTGAAGACTGTTCAATTTTAGAGAATGGCAGAGAAATGATAGAGAATCGAGTGCTTGTGCAAGAAGTTTTGGCTTCAATTATTGGAAAACATGGTATGTATTTGACAACCATAGCTTCATTGGTGGCTCAACTCTCTCAAGTTTGGACAAATGATTGAGGAAGTGCATGAATGAAATCTAGTTGGGATGAACTCCATCATGGTGAATAAAGCGAGGTTCAATTATTTGAGGCATTGTTCGACAACATTTGACCAACACCAGGTGTGAAGCTCTATCTCTGAAATGCTCAGCCACAAAATGATTTAACAAAATTCTCGGGAAAGTGAAACAACACCCAAAGGATTGATAACCTATGCCAGAGAATGCCAACATTCTTCTTGCCAATGATTGACATATCATATGAGGGTTTCTAGGACTTGTGGAGGAATTTTTGGGTTTCTATACATTAACAATAAATGAATCTCAATGCATAGGCATGGATTGGAATAACTCTGATATCGCTAACAAGCTGAGAATTAAATAACTCTATGCATTAATTTTTTGTTTCAAAGTGATACACACACACAAACAAATGACCTTTGGTTTTCATCTCCCTAAAGGTCATATGGATGTTCCTATTCACCGACTACTCCTCATTTTATCCTAGATTAAATATTTACACTAGTACCATAATCCCAAGGATTATATAATTGATAGACTTAATAACAATACTATTAACCTATGTTGTTTTCATAAGTTAAGTCCATTGGATGTAGCCTGGGTGGTTGGGAGGAATGGGTTTTACCCTTCCCACCCATGTTCAATTCCTTGTAAGTGACATGTGATTCCATTAAATGGGTCTATATGATTCTCTTGTTGTTGAGCCCCAAATATTCCAGAAATGCTTGGCCTCCCCATGTTCTCTCATAGATTTCGGGGGGGGGGGGGGTTCTGTCGATGTTGCGAGTACCGGTCTTCGGTGCCGTGAACCACATGTAAAACAAAATCTTGTTTTCATAAGTTAACCATTGATATCAACATTGCATTGAATCACTCATAACAATTCGCCCCATATTGGGTTATAAAATGTGCCTCTTGGTGCATTAAGTTTCTTGAGATTGTCAATAGATTAAGAAATGAAGAGTATATAAGCTAGGCTATATTCTCATTGGCCACTTAAGAGGGGAAATCATTTGAGGATCATTTGGGCTCACGATTCTAATAATGTAGAATGGAAGTAATTAGTTCAAAAAATATATTTTTATATGCGTGTATTCTTTGGCACCTAATGATAAGTCAATAGAAGCATAATGGGCTTGGCACAAATGGTGTGGAGTAGGGATTTTTTCACTATACAACATGATACCATTCATGAGCCTAGTGATATTACTTATATAATATATTATATGAAATCCCTTTGGAAATTCCCCATAAAGAGGATTAAAGAAATGGGAAAATAAGGAACTTAGTGAGCTATTCAACTCAAGGGAAGACAACCATGTTCCTCCTTTGTGAACATAATTAGATAAGTAGCAATTGAAACATCTAAGTAGAAATAAGGAAAATCCCATAAAATTGCTACTTCATCTCCTACTTCTCTTGTTGGGTTTATAATCTATCTCATGTACCTCGATATACTATTAGGTTGGTTCTCATCCCTCGCTAGTTGGTTTGTGGGACGTAACTTGTATCTTGTGATAGTTCTGGGGTTGGATCCTTACCTCATTCCACTATTATGCTAGATTTAACCTCTTGTTTCTCATTGAGAATACATTCTCACTTAAACCAATAGATTAGGAACCTTTCGTTGTCTTGAGAACTACACCAATAGAATATGTAACCAACTCACATAAACCATTATCCAAAGCTTGCAAATTCTATATACTTGAACAAACCAAGTTGGTCATGGGAAACCATTCCTTTTCAACACATTTGAGAATTCACAAGGACACCAAAAGTTAAGGGTCAAACTTATGGAAATGTGTGGCATGCACCCCCTAAGATAGACCATCCATGCATCTTAATGTTGTGGTCAATGTCCATATAACCACATTAAGGACCCAAGTCCATGCCTATGTTCTGAAATTAATTTGGCTAAGAGTGCAATGAAATAACACAACATTTTAAAAACTGAAACCGATTATCAATGGAAACACAAGAGAACGAGAATGAAAATGGAGCATTACAATGAAAAGCAAATTCTCTAAGTGAATCAATGGTGAAAACATTACAATGTGCATAGAAATACATAGTGTTCATAATGGTGGTAGTTTATCTCTAAGAAGAGCTTTGATAGCTATGATCATTTAAAAAAACCCTTAACCATGTGTTGGAGACTCATTTTAATACAATATTGGGAAACCTTGTGGTGAAAAATCCCAAAAAACATAAATCATAAACCTAGATGTTGAGGTGGAAAAAGGTGGGCCTTGAGAAGTTGACTGCAAATGAAGGTCAAATTCTCGAGGCCATAAATTTCCACATGTGAGTAGAATATGATGTATGTGAATGGCCATCTCTTTTCCCAAAATGTGATCTTTCCATAGTCAAAAAGATTGAATAATGGGTCACAAATCCTTGTCATAGTTGGGGTACTTGCAAACTATGTCAGAGAGTGCCTCACTATGGTCAATAGGTAGATGTTTGTGTTGAGTAAGGATTACGCTAATTGCATACTCTCAAGAATTTGGCCCTATCTTAAATAGTTGGTTCAGGTCTAGAAGATCAAGATTGGTGTAGAACATAGTTAATGCTTGAGTTCCTAAGATGCTTTATGTTGTGTGGTTGTTCACACAAAATTTTCCTTTGTTTCATCCTTGATTACTTGGGTGGGGGGTCAAGAAACATGGGATAAACTCATCAACAAGCTATAGTAGAAGTTGGCAAAGCCTAAGATGTTTTAGAGCCCCACTAATGTATGTAGAGTCGATCAATCAAAGATGGCTTGGACCTTTATTAGATCCTCATGCACTCCATGCTTATCTACAATGTATACTAGATATTGGATTCATTGCACACCAAATGAGAACCTCTCGAGATTGGCATGTAAATTTTGTTATTACAAGGTGTTTAGTAATTTTTGAATGTGCTTCAAACTCTCTTCCCATGTTCAACTAAAGATGGTAATGTCATCCAAGTGTATGTCCATAAAGAATTAATGAATGCCCATAGAATATCATTGATCATCCCTGTGAACATTATAGGTGTATTAGTCAAGTTGAAGAGCATGACCAACCACTTGAAGAGACCTTCCTTATAATTGAAGACTGTCTTCCACACACAAGTGGCTCATTTGGTGCTATAGCTCTATTTTCCACCCTAGAGACACATGGATGATCTAATGATGCTATCATGTTGAGACACACACTTTTTCCTTAGATTTATCAGTTTTTGAGGGAGGTTGCACTTTGCATCCCTAGCAAGGTGTGACTAGTCGCATGCTGCACTATTGGAAAAGTCTGACTAGTTGTGAGCTGTGTTGTTCCTGATTTTATACTTTAAGGCTGTAAAGTATACCGTCAAGGCATCCGTAAAGGTAAAAAAGAATAACTTGAGGATAAGAATTGAAAAGGAAGGGTGAAGCAAAATCAGTTTCTCAACTGTCTCTGTCTAGCTTCCCGCTGTTCTTGGATGCTAATATCCCTCTCAATAGCAGCCCATGAACGTTCTAATTCGACCCGGTTAGTTGCTGTTTGTAGGATGGTATTAAATAGGTTCAAAGAAATACTGGTTTGATCTTGAAGGCCAGGCTCAATGTTGGGTTGTCTGCTATTTGGGACAGTCATGGAGAATAAGATTTTATTTAATTGTGAAAGAATTTAATCAAATGTCACTTCAATCTTTCAAGAGATGAGAATAGGAAAAATAGTTTTGAAATTCAAAACAATAATATAAATAGATTCGAGGTCGTTTCCTGGATTTGCAACAATTTGAGAATTATAAAATAACAAAGAATTACTACTGAAAAATATGAGGCTTTAATAAAGAAAGAATCTCATATTGTAATAGGTAATAAAGAAGGAAAACGAGATTTCTAATGAAAAGTTAAGTATTAAGGTTCAAATGATTCACAGGTCTTAAAATCACTGATAGCAATTTCAGAGGAAAAGATGTAAATAATTTGATATCCGAATCAATCTGAACTATAAAAGATGTTTACAGATAACTTCAAATTGATTATTCATTAGAAAAACATTGAACGAAAAACATAATAAAGTATAGTAAACAGGGTTAAAGAACACATAGCTACAAATTGGCAGGATTCAGAATCTCGTCTGTATAATATATTATGATGGATTGGAAAACTGTTAATACAATCGACTCTCTCCAAAAATCCAAAGCCCTTTCTCAGTATTTTGAAAATACATTTATACATCTTCATCAAATATTTTCTCGTTGGTGATTAACCAACTTCCTAAGATTACGGTTACATATATGAATAATGTCAACTGTTTACATTTCTTTTCTAATTTCTAATGATGAAAATATTCAAAAAAATGCTTTTACGTTTGTGTTGATGAACTTCCTTTCTCCGCCTCAAGACAGTGAACACACTTTCTCAAAAATTTCACAAAAACTCTAGGAGCGTCTGGTATCTCTTTGCTTCAAACATGAAGAATCTTTTCTGTAATTCAGGCAAACGATCTTCTATCATCTTCCCTGTGAACTTAATAGTTTGCAACTTTAGGTTCGGTGTCACCATCCATTTGTCGATTTCTGTGATATTGATTAATTTAATTTTTGAGATCTCTATCTTCATTTTCTCCAGCTCTTCTTTGAACCTTAGCTGGTGCTTGGCAATGTTAATCTCACCTAATAATCCAGGACAATAATTTTTTCCGATATTCAATGAAGTCCTTTCTAAGAGATCAAAAATTCCCTAGCAATCATCATTGACATCTCTGGTTATTCTTTTATATTTGGCCAGGTCTGCTTCCCACACTTTAAGTATTACGTCTCCTTTAACTTGTTCTGAAATGGATAATTTCTGAATCCTTCCGACTTCTTCCTTTGTTGAGAGGGCTACTGCCTTTTGGAAAGTCGTTCTGGCCGCTTTCAATTCCCTTTCCTTCTGGAGAACATTCTCCAAGGATTTATTTGTTTCTTGAAAGTAATTTTGGACTACTTCCAGATTTAAAAACACTTTCTGTTGTTCTTCTTCTATTTTCAAATGTATTCCCAATGCTTGTGCCCTGAAAATTTCATGTTCTACTACTTGATTAGTAATAGAACTATTTTTGTCTTGTAACTGTTTATTTTCTTCTTCCTGCTTTTGGATCTGTGTCTGTGTGACCTGTATGATCTGTTTTGCCTCTTCTAAGCCTGTTTTCATTTTCTGAATTTCTTGAATATCTTTTAGTCTAGCTTGTTCTAGACCCTTTTGTATTCCCCAACTGATATTTCTCTTAGTTTCTTTCAATTTGTCTTGTAGCTGAGTTATTGTTTGGTCTTTTTGTTTGAGCATGGTTTTTAAACTTCCAACAAAATATATATTTGCCGATGCTATAGCACCCATCGTACCTGCTAACTCTGTAGCAAATTCTCCATCTTTAAGCTTCTTTCCATCTATAATGACCCTATGTTTTTTAATCATCCCCTCTCCTCTTGGATGGATTTCCTGTTTCAATATTGCTCTTCTCTTTTTACTGAAAAAAATAATCTGATGGAGGGATATCATCCCTTGAAATTGGCTCTAGATCACTGACATACAGAGCTCCTTCGTGGGGGGTTCCATAAGTTGACTGCAATGGGGTTAAGGAAGTGATGGGACTACTGAGCTCTGTTGATGCTATTCCTCCTGTCTTTTCTAGAACATACTTAGGGATTTCTGGGGGTGTTTCCAGCTCTTTTCCCTTCCTTGTCTCTGATTCTTTTGTCTCGGAACCCTCTATGTCTTGGGAAGGTATCTCAATATCCTTCATCTTGCCTTTGGTATTTTCTTTGTCCTGTGTATTTGTTTCAAACCCTAGGGGAGGCCCTTCCTTCTCTAGAGGTGGGGTCGAAACTTCACCCTGCAAACTCTTGGGTACGCAACTTCGCCTATGGCCCTGGAATGACGCGAATCCGGTCTGTGAGTCAGGTGGCATGGCCTGTACTCTGTTCAATACTTATTCATAGGATTTAACATCCTTGAATACATCATCATAGATAGATGTTTCATGCTCATAGGATTTTAGATTACAATGCATAAAATGTCTGCTTATTACTTGGTAGGGGTCATACTTTCTGTGCTCAATATCTACTAATTTCATTTCTTCTAATGATTCAGCCTCTACCTTAGAATGGCCTAGATTTAATAAAGAAAATTTCCTAATATGTACAGGGAAAGTTGGCCATGACTTCTTCTGAGCTGCTTTTAGTTCTAATCCAACACCACCCTTTACTATCTGATGGGCTACCTCCCTGCACACCAAAATGACCAGTAGGAATTTAGGGAGTGCATGAGGGGGAATGGAACAATTGTAAACCCTAATGTAGGAAAAATTCTCCTCAATAAACTAGTCTGCAATTGCTTTAAGATTTTCTATGATTGCATCAGAAATGCGAGAGGGTTCGCATCCAAAAAATATTTTATGCATCGGAATTATAATAAAATGACAAATCTCATAAAATGCATCCTTAGCATTTTCTTCCCAAAGGGCAGAGTGATATTTATGAATGGGTTCTAGACAGGAAATGTTTCAACTCCAATTCATTAAGGGAAAAGGAGTCACATAACAGATTGGTCCATAATGTATGCTGACATGTAAAAAGCTGTTGGTTGTCCCTTTGATTTTGCTGCTTTGTAGTTTGAGATTTCCCGTGTTAGGTTATCTGACAAAATCTTATGCCAGTTAAAAGCATACCCTTCTGAAGATTCTTCTAAAAAGGGCACCCAATCTGTATGAAAATGGCAGGGATCTTTTCTCCCGAAAAGTCTACATAGCATAATAGCTACATATACCATGTATTCATTCAAGGATGTTGTAGCATAAATCCCATGGGTATTAGCTCTAAACTTTGCTGGACACCTCGACCATTCTCTAATCATATCAGGATATGTCCAGTCTGCCTCAATGCATTCTTTCCTCTGAAACTTTGCTAAAAATTCGGCATTAAAATTATGTTTAGGATTTGGCGAGAGTTTATACATTACTTGTATGTGTTCTGCCTGAATGAACCGACGATGACTCCTTGATCATTTAAGATTCTCCTCGTCGGGATATCGACCTTTTCCAGGGCCCAACTGATCATATCATTGTATTCCACGAGCCATGGGCGCGCATCGATCTTATGAATCTTTGATTCAGCTATGTCCCGACAATGATTCTCAGAATCAGGATGAGCATTCTTCAGTTCATATTCTAGAAATTCAGAGATTTGAGTCCAAGATTTAATGGAGTCTATAGCGTGTGGTGTGGTGTCGGAGATGATATCTCCTTCCTGTGTATCTTCACTCTTCTTCGATGCCTTTTTCGGTGCCATGACTTTACGTTAAATTGAAAATCTGTCACAGAAAATGAATGAACGAGCTCATCTAAGTGTTTCTTGCGCTTGATAAAATGAAAACACAGACATTTAAATGATCACTTTGAATACATTTAAAAGTGACGGGATTGACATAGCTGACAAGAATTCAAGGCATTTAATGCAGAAGATATATTTATGAGATATGCATTTAATGTCTGTATTTAGGTGTATTCGGGTTTTTAAAGAAAACTCGGGACACATTACTTAATCGGAAAGCGAAACATGAATGAAAACTTAAAAAGAATGATTATCATTAATCCTGTTTTGGAAAAAGGTTAATTAGTGATAATCATAGATTAAGACTGAAAACTTTGTTTTTCGGGATTTCAGAGATCTTGTTGTCGAGAAGTATGTCATCGAAGAAATCCGATCTCCGAAATCGTGAAATCGCGACGTGTTAATTAAGACTTAAAATGTTTTAGTGAAGTAATTAATTGAGATTAAGCGTTTTCGGGATTTCGGGGATCATGTTGTCGAGAAGTATGTCATCGATGAAATCCGATCTCCGAAATCGCGAAATCGTGACGGGTTTTTTTAAAGATAGGACTTAAACTCATCTTAATTAACTAACTAATCATGATTAAGGCCAAAACAGAATTAGTTTGATTTAACACGAACTATGGATCAGGGTTTCGTGATTCGGGATTTCGGGAATCATGATGACAGGAGATGTGTTATCACTGAACCGCGAATCCCAAAATTGCGACATGATAATCTTAACCCTTAACCTTTCACATTAGAGAATTAATTAATTCATGTTTTAACTAAGACTTCAATGTTTCGGGAAATCGGGAATCAAGATTTCACGATTCGATTTGTATCGAAAAAATATGTTTTCAGCAAACCCCAAATCCCGAAAATTCTTTAAAATCTGTTAGTTTTAAAACTTATCATGATTAAAATAATTTCATAGAAAAGGCTTCGGGATTCTTATAATTATTTTAAGCTTTTTTGCCTTTTATTATCCAAATAATTAAAATCTTTGAGAAAAAGGTGCCGTGTGTTTGGGATTGATAACGAAACTCATGTTTTGTGAAAAGCCGAAAAAGGAAAATTTAGGCCTTAGGGATAAAAAATTTAAGAACTGTTTCAACAAGCTGCACCATTGGAAGCTTGTGACCGCCCCTGTAACCTTCCAGATTTGGTGAGTTACGAGAAGATCAACACTAGGTGAGTTATTGATCTCACATGTTGAGCTTGGGAACTTGTACTAGACTTAGATTTCACTATGTTCTAGAGATCTAGATGCATCCCCTAGCCTCATCCATCAATCAATAAAGGAAGGCATTCCAAGGGAGGAATATTTGGAGTAGAAAACTTATGATGTAGAGTTTCAAACAAGCTCTTTTGTATTCAATCTTGATATTAGGCTGGCCTTGCTTGTGTGAGGTCCAAGGAGGAGTTGGAGAAAGGATATAGGAGAGGCTTTAATCAAAACTCAAGGTAAAAGTTGATTGATGTACTATTGCTCCACATTCACTATATATCTATATGGTTTTCCCCTTCCATTGCTAGTGTATTTAGTCATACATGATGGTAAATGGTAGACATGATGTCCCTTGAGTAGATCAGGCTAGATCTAGCATAGATTTGACATTCTTAGTGCTTGAAGGTTTGAGATTGGTATTTGTTGTCCTCTTGTGTATAGGAAGCAGTTGGAAAGAGTTGGAAAAATATTTATGGAGTTACATTAGCCATGAATACGTAGGGAAAACCGCTAGGACCTAGGTTTGAACCATTCTCTTTCCTTCTTATTGCATAATTTAGGATAAGATCTAGTAGATATAGAGGAGAACTATATTGTTGTCTATCATACATGTGTCTTGGATCATGGGAAAATTTGAGGGAGTGATCACTTATCCATAGGAGGGATTTATCCATAGAAGAATGGGGGAATCAACAAGCCCAATAATGGCCGAAGTGTCCTCAGACACACAATTTTATTAATAAGAAAATAAATTACATAAGAGACATTGCAAGAGTTTACACTCCAACAACTCAATACTCTTGCAATGAGCTATATATAAGCTAAAAGTCCTAACAAACTCAAGATATGGATCACTTATTGAATAAACAAGTGTCCATTTACAATAAATGCTATCTTAACAATCTTAAAACAAAACTCCTAATTTAGAGCCTAAGATACGACACCTCTTTAGAGTCATATCTTTTACAACAATAATGTATCTCTAAAAGTCTACATTTATTTATCAAATATTCTAGATTATTAATTTAATATTCTAAATTAATAATCAATTTATTCTAACTTTATAAACTATGATAATTGTATTTTGGATTATCTAACATTCCCCCCTATGATCCAAAAATACATTACAACAGATACCAAGTTCATCCCTGAACTTAGTAAATCTTATTCTGCCAAGAGGTTTCGTGAAAATGTCAGAGATCTGATCTTCTGAAGGACAATAAATTGGCTTGATGACATCCTTTGCAATAAGCGATCTAATATGATGATACTTGGTGTCCACATGCTTTGTCTTTGAATGAAAAACT
>ML780423.1:211295-227826 GCA_009831015.1 Picea engelmannii | reverse complement strand
TGGGTTTTCAACCGTTCGATCTGATTCAACACCGTTTGCCCAGAATATCTCACTCAAAAACGTGACTCTGGGGGCAATTTCGGGGGAGTTTTCTCTGGCAAAATGAAAACACAACCGACTCTGAAAATCATGAGGGTTCAATTCGCCCTTCAGGAGCTAGGATATAACACACAGAAAGCTGGGCTAAGGGACAAGGGTTTGAACAGAGTAGGCTTAGAGATTTTCCCAAGAATCAACAAGGTAACTCGGCAAGGATGCAGGCATTAATGCAAAGTGTGCAAGGGTTGTAGAGGTTATCTCTGGCCTTGCCAGTTTACTATTCTACCCATTAAAGCATAGTTCAACCATTAAGCCATGTGCACAAACAATGAAATTGAATGGATATGTGCATACCAATGTGCGCAATCTACATTACACCATAGTTTTAAGCCATAAATCAATCAATTTGAAAACAAAATCAAATAATCAACCATGCGCCAATGTCTTGTAACAACTCATATAAGTATTTTAACCAAGGTGCCAAAGAGTCTTCAACATGCCAATAGTTATAAAAACATTAACATGGTGATTATATCAAAAGTCATATGCGAAAGATTTAACCATAACGCCTATGCATTGTTGTGAGCCCAATGGCTAAGTAGGCCAAATAAGAAACATGTAAATCCAAAGCATCACAAACCTAATGAAACCAAGTCACATAATCAATCAAAAAATATCCAATGAGTACAGTTCGAAAGTTTTTCCAGCTGCAAAATGATAAGTGAGATGTAAGCGCAACGAGCATATCAATCAGAAGGATGAAGACAATTCAAACAATGATTCTAATGTGACTTTGAAGGACTAATTTTTCACGCTTACAGTCGTGAAAACAAAACAAAGATAGGCGTGAGAAAAGGCGCAAAGAATAAAAAGCGTCGTTCATTTGAAAATTGCGACGAAAAATCAATGTTTGTGAAACATTGGTGTAGGCAGCTTATGAGACAATGAAAAATGTGAATTGGCTGCCAACACATAGGTTGCACCAATTGTTAATTGAGTTTGTGTTAGACTTGCATTTGTCATTAAATTGAGCATTCATAGATGCATGCATGTACATAAACATGAATTCCAATTACATCATTTGGAGTCACAAGTAAGAGTTGAACCACATGCACATAAATTAGATAGCTAGTATATCATGTCCAAAAAATCCAAAAACATTTGTTTTTTTGAGATTTCACTACACATTTTAACCTTGAGTCTAGTATTTCTAGATGTATTTTACAGGACTCGATGACGTTTTGTAAGGCATTTTTTTATGGAAACATCCATTGAAATTCATGTATGTGTTCTAACTGGCATATAGAGATAGGTTTTTCCTTGAAATACTATCTTGCATTATAAACTATCAGTTTGTTGTCACAAATCCTTAGGCTTGATCTCGCCAAGTTGCAACATTAGCCTCTCCTTATTGCACTTCGTAACTTGTGCAGTAGTGCCTATCCTTTATGGGAACCTTAGTTAACATTCTGATTTCCATTCAGTGCCCATGATGATATTTATTGTTGGTCCGAGAAATTTCCTTTAGACCTTCCATGAATTGAAGTTGAGCCTCATTATTCTCTCTTCATACATGTTATGGCCATTTCCCGAGGGGTTTCCTGTCTTTTTATGTTACGTCACAATTGCACATGCATATTGCCACTTATGTTTTGGTGCCTACTATTGTGTTGTTGTTTTATTTAATCCTACTTACTACCATTTCCATCACACTCGATCTCTTGCCTTTTGAATTAAATTACCTCTATTTTGTGACCCTTTTCCCATGGAGAGAACCATTTCCATGAGTGGACGTCACTTTCCAGTACCATTCTGCATTCATTTTTCCTAGGTCAGTTCCACTCTCTTGGAACATAGATGCATGTTGTTGAGGCACTCCTTCTCTCCATATGGGGTCACTTTTAACTCTTTTTTGTGCTCATTAAACCATGAAAAAGATACTTTATCAAGTAAAATTTTACCTCTTTCTTGGTCTTGTAAAACTATATGATAAAGATACTATCAATCATACTTTTATCTCTCTTTCATGCTCATAAAAATATGAAGGAGACACTCAGAAAAAAAGAGTGATCTTTTTTTTTATTATCATTGATCTATATTCTAAAGCATGGCCGACATCAGTTGTGTCACCCTTGAACATGGCACCTATTTGTGTTTTTGTCTTACAATTCAATTATAGCTTGCCTAGGAGTCGTACTATCAATATGAGTCATATATTCCTTCTGCTAGTTACTCTTTCAGTCACTATGGAGAGTGCTTCAATTCTTTATTCATTGTTGCACTATATCAATGTTTCTCTTAAGTCGATGCTGCCAAGTCATTGATATGTCATGCTATATGTTCAAGAGAAGTAATCCTGAGTTAGCCATCTAATGTCTTGTTGACTAGTCACATCGACCATCCTTGTGTCAGTTGTACTTGGTGATTCTATCTCTTCAAAACATCTCTCGATGTATGTTTCATGTCGATTGATGGGAGATACATTAAGGTCCTACTTCAATAGATCTCTTCCTATCAACTTCAACACATCATCTAGGAGAGGGATCTAGAAACCATCTAATACCTTGGAGCTTGCAGTCCTTAGTGGCAGGCCTCCTCATGATTGACATTGGATTTACATCAATATACAAAATATAAAAGTATGCAAAACATAGATAAAATGCTAGAAATGGCAAAATAAGAGTAATATAACCAGAACAATTACCACAATATCACTGAAATGATATAAGAATAACAACATAAATAACACTTTGATTCTGAGAGCAATGTTCACGGACCACTTCGAGGGGGAAACCTCCAGTCGATTAGAGCTCTATTACAATGATATCCAAGCTAGGGTTCTCATACCCTCGACTCCTATTTATACTAAATATGTCTATCAAAAGAAGCATCTAGAGGAAGATCCTTCTAGAAGCAAAAGATTCTATTAGGTCTTCTTACATTTGACTTATTCTATTTTATTGCAAGGCCTTATTAATATTGACCTTTATTACATCCGGATATACTGTTCTACCTATGTGCGGGTTAGGACCCTAACATGTTCCCCCCCTTAAAAACAACCTTGTCATCAAGGCTTGAGATGTGGAAATTGTTGCAGAATGGTAGCTGGTTCCCAAGTGGCATCTGCTGGAGTTGTATATTTCCACTGGAATAACACTTTCTTGATGGTTCTCTGACACAGGCGATGCTCACACTGGTCCAAAACGGCTTGTGGCTGTAGCCAAATGGATCCTTCTTTAGATAACTTGGGAAGGTTGGTTTGAATTTGGCACTTAGTTCCAATCACCTTCTTTAAGAATGAAACATGAAAAATAGGATGTAGCTTCGAATGACTGGGCAAAGCTAACTGATAGGCTACTTGTCCCACATGATTGAGAATGGTATAAGTACCATAAAATTTGGGCGCTAGCTTCTGACAATGCTCGGCCTTGAGGGAAGTTTGCTTGTAAGGTTGCAGTCGAAGAAACACATGATCCCCTTCTACAAATTGACATTCAGAGCGACCTTGATCTTCTTTTTGCTGCAATTCCGTGCCATGACCAAATTCTCTTTGAGGGTACGGAGAATAGCCTCTCGAACTGTAAGTGTTTGGTCAACTGCCTAGACCTTCGAGACACTAGGTAAGTATGAGAAAACTGAAGGTGGCTTCTGTCCATATACCACTTCAAAAGGAGTCATGTGTGCAGCTGTATGGTATGGAGTGTTGTACCACCATTCAACTAGGGGTAACCATTGAGCCCAATGATTTTTCTTTTCCAAGGCAAAACACCTCAAATATGTTTCCAAACACTTATTGACAACTTCTGTTTGACCATCAATCTGGGGATGATAAGCTGTGCTTAGATGCAATTGGGTGCCTTGTAGCTTGAACAGTTCTTGCCAAAAATTTCTTGTGAAAGTTGGGTTGAGATCAGAAACAATAGAGTGCGGCATGCCATGAAGCTTGAAGACCTAATCCATGAAAATTTGAGCCACCGTGGATGCTGTAAACGGGTGTTGAAGAGTGCATAAATGAGCATACTTGGAAAGGCGATCAACAACCACCATGATGACTGATTTATTTCCCGATTTGGGTAAGCTTGTAATAAAATCCATAGAAACATCCTTCCAAATAACAGGTGGAATCGGAAGCGGTTGTAGTGTGCCCAGAGATTTGACTGTTTCTCCCTTGTTGCGTTGACACACATCACATTCAACAACAAAATTACGAATGTCCTATTTCATACCATCCTAGAAAAAAGAACGCTTGACCATGTCATAGGTTTTGGTGAACCCGGAGTGCCCCGCTGTGGGTGTAGCATGAAGCTTAGAAAGTACCGTAGATTTAAGCTTTGATTGTTTACTTAAATACAAATAGCCTTTGTATCGAAGCTCATCATGGATCCAAGAGTGTCCTAGGGAAGCTGGAGAATTGGACTACAATTGTTGGATCATATGTGAATTTTTGGGATCTTGTAGCCATTCCTGGCAAACGACTTGGAGCCAATYTGGTACAATGAAGGAAAGAGAAAAAAGGGATCCTTCATCTTGATATTTCTGGGAAAGTGCATCAGCCACCACATTGTCTTTTCCTTTCTTGTAAATGATCTCATAATCATATCCAAAGAGCTTAGTCACCCATTTTTGTTGCTCCAGGGAGGAAATGCGTTGTTCCAGAAAATACTTGAGGCTTTGATGGTCTGTCTTAATTTGGAAACGTTGCCCCAAAAGATAAGGGTGCCACCGATCAATGACATGCAAAATATCCAACATTTCCTTTTCATAGATTGATTTGCCCAGATTTCTTTCAGATAGTTTCTTGCTGGTAAAGGCCATAGGATGACCCTCTTGCATAAGGACAACACCAATTCCTTTCCCTGAGGCATCACATTCCAAGACAAAGGTCTTTGTGAAATCAGGAAGGGCCAGGAATGGAGTGGTGCACATGGCCATCTTCAAGGTTTGAAAATCTTGAGTGGCGGCTGGAGTCCAAGTGAAAGAGTTATTTTTTAGGAGAGTAGTGAGAGGTGCTGCAATCTTTCCATAATTCTTAACAAACTTGTGATAATATCCTGTTAAGCCCAAAAATCCACGCAAGCTTTTGAGAGTCTTTGGGTGAGGCCAGTCTTGCATAGCTTCAATTTTTTTAGGATCCAACCTGACGCCATCCTTGCCAACTAGATGACCCAAGTATTCTAATTCCGAGGTGCCAAAAGCACATTTAGACTGTTTCAGGAAAAGTTGATGCTGAGAGAGTAGATGGAGAAATCGATCCACATGAGCAAGATGGTCTGTCTAGGTTTTTCTATAGATGAGGATATCATCAAAGAAAACTAAGACAAAATGATGGAGAAAAGGACGAAAGACATGATTCATGAGGCTTTGGAAGGTGGAGGGGGCATTACACAAGCCAAAGGGCATGACCAAAAACTCATATTGGCCCTCATGAGTTCTAAATGCATTCTTGGGAATGTATTCCTCTTTCATATGTATCTGGTGGTAGCCCGAACGAAGATCAAGTTTAGTAAAGAATTGGGCGCCACTCAATTCATCCAGGAGGTCATCAATGATAGGAATGGGAAATTTGTCTTTAATGGTAAGTTTGTTGAGGGCATGAAATTCAGGACACATTCACCAAGAACCATCTTTCTTTAGGACCATGACCACAAGAGAAGAGTAGGGGCTCATACTAGGGCGGATAACGCCTGCATTAAGGAGTTCCTGGAACATTTTTTCAATTTCATTTTTTTGGGAAAAGGGGTGACGATACAGACGGATATTGGGAGGAAGGCTTCTGGGTACAAGGGGAATGGAATGATCATGAACACCATAGGAAGGAGGGAGTCCCTAGTGAGTGGAAAAGACCACTTGATGTTTAGAAAGGATGGCTTGGAGGTCTTGCGGCACCAAGGGTGTCTTTGTTGCTTATATGGCATGGAGTTGGGCAATAACACCAGAATGACCTTTTTTGAGCAACTTTTCCATGCGATGGGAACTAATGATCTCAAGTGAACCAAAGGTGAGGCCTTGGAACTTATATTGGTGGCCCTCCTGGTTGAATTGCATGGTTAATTCCTTAAAATCCATGAGAATGGGGCCCAAAGTCCTTAGCCATTCTGCACCCAACACAATGTCACAACTGCCCATGTCGATAGTAAACATATGAGATTTCAAGTGGTAGTCATCAATTTGGAGACACACATTTTAAAAACGCCCTCCACATTTCATGGAGCCACCGTTGACAATCATGATTTGGCATTTATTGACGGCATGGATGTAGCAATGAGTTTCTTGGGCAATGCGACGATGAATAAAATTATGGGTGCTTCCACTATCAACTAGAATTATGACCTTCCGATGCTTGATGTAACCGATTAGCTTGAGGGTTTGGGGAGATGAAAATCCAGTGAGAGCATTGAGGGAAATGATCAGTTCTACTCTGGGAGGGTCTGAGGGAGGGGTTATGTCAGTGGTTTCAGGTGACTCAGACACAAGGGGAGTTTCAACATCCTCTTCCAAAATATCCTCAAAGATGGCCATAAAAATCTTTTGTTCTTTACACTTGTGGCCCGAGAAATATTTGTCATCACAATTATAACAAAGGCCTTTGAGTTGGCGTTCATCCATTTCAACTCTGGTCAATTTTTGGATCTTTAGTGGAGCAGAGGGAGTAGTGGGATTTACTGGTTTAGGCCGAGGGATAAAGGAGGGTTTTCAGTTTTGAGAGGATACAACTTGTTGTGCTTCTTTATCTCTTTTAGTAGCCTCCATCCAACTCTGAGGCCGAGCCATGAGGACATGGGCCCAAATCTCATCCTTGAGGCCACTGATAAAACACTCTCGGAAAAAGGCATCAGACATGCCCTCTATCCAAAAATCCAGGCGATCAAAGGCAACTATAAAGTCTTCCATTGTTCCTGATTGTTTCAACTTTTTCAAATGGCCCAAATGGTTGGTGTCAGTTTCAAAGTGTTCATAAAGCTCTGCCACCAAGTGTTTCCAAGCAATATACCCTTGACGTGAATTTTTTCTCCATTGCCACCATTGCCAACGTTCTTGATCTAGATGGAGAACACCATACTGGAGTTTGTCCAAGTCATCTATAATGCCGTATAAAGAGAAATAATGTTCCATTTGGGTTACCCAATGAGTGGGTTCTGAGCCATCAAATTTTGTCACATCCACCCGCAGAAGGTGTAGGTCATGTTGAAAGTGATGGTGCTAAAAGTTATAGGAATGAGAGGAATTTTCATCTTCAGTATGTGGGGGTGAGTTAGAGGAAGGGTTGTCTGTAGGGATATGAAGCTTGGTGCAGAGTGACGAAAAGACAGATTCAAGCTGGGTGGTCAGGTCTTGTTTGATTTCCTCCATTGAGGATTGCATGGTTGTACTAATGATAACAACATTGGCACTCAGTTGTTTCACTTCTTGTTGGGTCTCGGTGAGACTAGATTGCAAGGTATTGAAGTGAGCTTCCAAGTCTTGGCTATGGGTATGGGCCATGAGGATGAGGGAACCGAAAAGGGGTGGGTGGGGTCAATGTTTTTTCCGAAAAATGTTATGTATGAATGTGATAAGGGCGAAGAGATGAATCCAATGGAATAGGTCTCAAATAATGGTGAAAACATTTCCAGACTTTTTATTTTTATTTTTACACATGCGGAGTTATACTCTGGTATGAAGAATACTACAGTGATGAAATGCCCAAATTCTTAACCAGGAAGAAATGTGTAGTTACTTGGAAACCCAAACACAGTTGCACGACAATAGATCTTGTCTGTTTTGATTTGTTTATGTTGCTATCCCCAAGGGTTAGGTATTCAAGGGTTCTATAGACAAGGGTTTTCCCTGTGCTATAGATCTCTGATATACGTGCGGGGTCCAACAATAGTACTCAACCCAATATCTCAGGGCACTAACTAAGGAGGATAGACCGTACCCTTAGCCATACTACCCAGGTACTAGAGAGTATCTTCCCGAGTGCTGTTCTTGGTGACACTATAGACGTTAGGCGACCAATCGGTTTATCTAAAGAGGGCTTCAGGAAATCTAGGTCGATCCATACACATGTGTTGTATGATGCGCTACCACTCGAAGGGGTACCAACATGGGTTACAAGGGTGGCCAACAAATTTGCGCTTAAGAACCACTTGTATTTCCTGCGTGTATGAATCCCTCAGCCGCAGGTTTATGTGCGTAGCGACAGATCTCCGTGGCTTAAAGACGCCAGAATACGTCTCTACCTTGAAAAAAATTTACCCACAATTTCTGCCAAGGAAAGTGCTCTGATACCACTTGTAATATACCAGATATAAAAAGTATGCAGAACATAAATAAAATGCTATAAATGGAAGAATAACATTAATATAACCAGAACAATCACCACAATATCACTGAAATGATATAAGAATAACAACATAAATAACACTTTGATTATGAGAGCAATGTTCACGAGCCTCTTCGAGGGGGCAACCTCCAGTCGAGCAGAGCTCTATTACAATAATCTCCAAGCTAGGGTTATCATACCCTCGACTCCTATTTATACTAAATATGTATATCAAAAGAAACATCTAGAGGAAGATCCTTCTAGAAGTAGAAGCTTCTATTAGGTCTTCTTACATCCGATTTATTCTATTTTATTGCAAGGCCTTATTAATATTGACCTTTATTACATTCGAATATATTGTTCTACCTATGTGCGGGTTAGGACCCTAACATAAACCATCTAATACCTTGGAGCTTGCAGTCCTTAGTGGCATGCCTCCTCATGATTGACATTGGATTTACATCAATGACCCATGATCGATTGATTCTACTAGTTTTCAACATCAGATCATTTATTTACACTCACTAAATTGTACTAGGTACCTTGGGGTCCATTTTCATCATTGGTACTCTCACATATATTGATGATGTTCATCAATGATTGGTAATAAGAATATTTCTAGCATGCTTGACATTAGCTTATCTATTCCCATGTTGTAGAATCATACCATCGACATTGGGGTGAAGACATTAGGCCTAGGGGGCATCACTCATTCATGATACCCCTCCCAAGTTGCGATGGAGTATATAATTATTGCATTAGTACTTTGAAGACTATAGGGGAACTCTCCTTGGAGATCGATGTCTTCTTGATGTATACTATGACATAGAGTGATGCCCCCTAGGCTCGATGTCTTCTTGATGTATATGGTGAAATAGATCCACATTGTATTTGATCGTGGCTATGATATCTTTGATGAGATGGATCCATCATGTACTTTTTCCTAGCCATGGTCTTGCATTTCACTTATTGGATCTTTAATGTGTTGTGTTGGAAACCATGCTTTGTTTCTCTTCCGAGCATGGGTATGCCTAGCTCAGGGATGATCTATATATATGTTTGGTTGATCACTGATTGGAGGTAATCACTGGTTCCTTGATATCTTAGCTCCTTCCTAATGTTACCTCACATTTATGGATATTATAATGTGTTCCAACCATCAATTCCTTTTTTGACCTCACACATTAGGGGGCATCTTTTATATCTCTATTTTCCACTCTAGAGACACATGGAGTACCTACTGATGTTTTCATGCTGAGACACGCCCTTTTGCCTTAGATTTCTTAGTTTTTGAGGGAGGTAACGCCTTGCATGCCTAGAAAGGTGCGACTGATTGCATGCTTCACTATTGGTAAGGTGCGACAGGTCGCATGTTGCACTACTGGCAAGGTGCGACCGGTCAGATGCTGCATTACCGGTAAGGTGGAAATGGTCATGAGTTGCATCACTGTCAGCCTGCAACCACCCATGTAACCTTCTAGATTTGGTGATTTACAAGGAGATAACTGTTAGGTGAGTTATCAATATTGCATGGTGAGCTTTGGAACTCATACTAAAATCAGAGTTCACTGAGTTCTAGAGATCTAGATGCATCCCTTAGCCTTCTTCATCAATCTATAAAAGGAAGGAATTCCAAGGGAGGAAGATTTGGAGAAGAAACATTATGCTGCAGAGTTTCAGAAAATCTCTTTTGTATTCAGTCTTCATATTAGGCTGGCCTTGCTTGTGTGAGGGATAAGGAGGAGCTAGAGAAAGGACCCGAGAGAGGATTCATTCAAGACTCAAGGTAAAATATGATTCATGTAATATTTCTTCACATTCAATATAGATATGTATGGTTTTAACCTTCCATTGTTGGTGTATTATGTCACACATGCTGATAAATGGTAGATTTGATATTCCTTGAGTAGATGAAGTTAGATCTAGCATGTATTTGACATTACTAGTGCTTGAAAGTTTGATATTGGTATTTGTTGTCCTCTTGTGTGCAGGAAGCAAGAGCTAGAGAAATATTTATGGAGTTGCATCATCCATCAATACTTAGGGACAACCACTGGGAACCGGGTTTGAACCATTCTCTTTCTAAATAACATCCTTATTATGAATCAACCCAATCAAGATCTCATTACATGAGGAGCTTGGTGAATGTGACCTTTTATATTTGCACTTGAATATATCATATAATCCACTAATTCTCTAGAAGAGAGTGTTTATATACAAGGTCATTGGGTAAAGTGGCATGCAATTTCAAATCAATTACATGCTTTATATGACAGTGCAAATGTTATGTAGGTGTGGTGAGGATGTCTTTGTTCACCAATTAATCTACTTTCCTTTGTTGCATAGAGGGACCTCTTTCACAGTGCTTAGATGTTGTTGTGATATTTTTTCTCCTTTTCATCGAACCATAAAGAAGAAAATCCCCCCAATTTGAGAGATTATTTCTTGCACTACTTAGCATTGATCAAAGAAATCATGTTAGTTGGGACTACCTCCAATATCTCGTAGCACCAAGATCCCAAGGTTATAATGACACTACAATACCTAAAATGGTAAACAATACAATGTTTCTACATATATGATTTTCCAAGAAACTTTAAGTGATGTTATGTCATGCAATACCTCGTCTTTTAAGGGCTTGATTACATAGGACATGCGACATTTCTGCCAAACATAATACATCATCCCTAGCTCAACCAACCAATTGTGTGTGAATAGAAGATGCATTCTACCTCATTGGGTTCTTTTGTTTCCTCTGGCTAAATATTTGTAGTGGTAATGGTAGCACTTGGTTTTACTTCAATGATCCACTTGAACATATCCATGAGATATAGAGGTGTCAAGGATGAATCAAATTACAAGGATTTCTACTCAACCATCAAAGATTGTCTAGTAACACATTCATCGTAATTGAGCCACATGATTTTATGGGTGTAAGACCATTTTCCTATTTCCTTCTTTGATTTCTTGATCTTCTTCTATGCATGCATATTTGACTAGTTGTTTTGAGGTTCATTATATTTGTTTCATCCTTTATTATGAGAGCAAGAGACACATTTACCCTTGTTTTGTTGTGATTGATTTTCGACACCAAACTCTTACTTACCTTTATGACAAAATTTTTATTCAATGTTGACAACATAATGGTAAGTTTCTCCAAGGGAAAAGATGTTAAAAAAATGCATTTTCATTTCAATGTATTTGTGTAGGCCACTATAGTATTTCAAAACCATGTGTTGCTTGGATTCCTTGATACCTAGTTTTATATAAAGGGCATGGAAGGAATTTGTGTACTCCTACATAATCTAGTCCTTACCCTAGCACACAATTTTCCATCTCACATGTTGATTGTCATAGTTTCCAACAAGGAAATACATCTCCTTGAGTTTATTGAACACCCCCCCTGCCCCCTTCAACTAGGTTATGTCTCATACGATGTAGAACCATTTCCAAAATTTTATGCATAATGAGAATCCCACAAGCATTTGACATGGGTATAAAACTTCAAGAGTGTGAGGGTAATACTTTTGGAAAAATTATGAATAGAGAAATAATCCTTTTGATGGTTTAACCATGTCTTTGAAGGATTTACAACTATTATGCCTTAAATCACAGGGGTAAGTTTAGTTGTAGCCCTAAAGGGTGACATTCCTCCAAAACAAGTTCTTATTGAATATTACTTTGTCGCTATTGGGAGTCACCAAAGGAAATGCGAAAACTGATCCATAATCTCCATCCTTTGTCACTTGACAACTTCCTAGAGTAACAACTTGATGGAATCTCCTCATCCATTGTATTTATTTTCATTTACCATATGAGTTCACTTGCGTTGGAAAGAAAGGTTGTATAAAGGCTTAATTAGTTAGAGGCTCAACTCCTTATACCCTGACCTCATGGGGGAAATGAATGCAAAAGTGATAGAGGGAATATTATTCTAATACCACTGATATCGGTTTGATTAAGAACATATTGTTGTAGAAAATGAAACCACATATCACAATGGATGCATAAAGAAAAATAATGAAAGTAGAGTATTACAATGGAAACTAAATTCTATTAATGAATTGATGGTGAAAAAACTACAATGAATAAAGCAATACATAGTAGCTATAATGGTGGTAAATTATCTACGAGAAGAGAAGTATCAACAACACTCATTCACAAAATCCCTTAATTGAGACTTGGAGACTTCTCTTAATACAACATTAAGAAACCCTATAGTGCAAAATATCTATAAGCATAAACCCTAAAACTAGGTGTTTAGATGGAAAGAGGTGGGCCCTAAAAATCCAATTTCAAATGCCATGTCAACATTCTAGGGCCATGACTTCCACATAAGAGCTACACTTAAAGCACACAATAGCTTGTTAGTGATATCTTGATGAGAATAATAATAATTTGCACTAACATAATCTCTATAATATGTCAATGCTTATATACAAGGCATTAATTCTCTATCCATCTATGAGAGAATAAGTGTGCCATAGTGGATATGAAGTACTAATGTGAAAAATACATGATAGCAGATTGAAAGAGAAAAAATTGAAACATTCTAATTTTTCATTTGAATATGTGCAAGATTCAAACTAATGATATCATGATTTATCCCCAATTGAATTATTAACACATGTGCATATTATTGTAGAACACCCGACCCCCTAACCCTCTCTTAGGCTAGTGGGATGTCGAATTTCCTCTTCCTTTCTTGAATAGCTAGAATATTTTCCATTAATTGAAGTAAGAACTTATCTTACCACAATTTAAGCCAAAATAAGCTTTACATATTTTTAAGGAAATGGGATGGATTTCCACATGCCCAGGGATTTCCAATGACTGTATTCTCGACTAATTTCAATTTCGGGATCCAAGGTTACAACCTCCGAAGCCTTCAGGACATTGTGGTCAAAATATAACCTCATTCCACATGACATCCACATGGCCTCTTTCCATTCATTCCATTTGACATGGAATTGACATAACACTTATGTGATGCTTGCCTAATCCACCATCTTGGGGTTCCAATTTCACATGACATTTTTTTGTCATCGACCCTTCACTCTTGTGGATTGCTAAATATTCAAAACTGAATGTTCTGACGACGACCCACCCATCATACCATCCCTAGATCCAATGACGACCCACCCATCATACCATCCCTAGATCCGATGACTCTCGAGTCTAACCTCCTACAACTCTGATTGTGTTGGCGTCCCCAACTTGCACACCAAATAACATCAAAGTCTTTAGTCTCCCTCACAGTGAATATATGGGACCCACAAGGATCCATGGACAAGATATCATATTGCCTATCTACTGATCAAAAAATTTAATTCAATGTCCTGACCTCGTCGTCATCGACACTTGCTCCCATCGACACCTCTGGATCCAAGCCCCTCATCTTCTGACGAATGATGAAGATATGAAAATATCTAGATTTGATAGTCTAGATTATGGTCATAGCATTTTAGACTTCCGACTCTGTCAGAGACCACTCCCATCTATAGACCACTCCATTAGTAACACATGTTACCACTTGAGACATGATGGCTACCGAGTTGGCATGCCACATCATCATGACATCGCCACTCCCCTTTATCACATAACTAGGATTTATGACGATCTATGGAAGATATTAACTATCACCTATATATTGATTGATGACTCTCATCAATCCTTGAGCCTGTATTATCATCGTCACTTTTCTAGCTCGACTCTCACTTCATCGATTCTCCATCCCCGATGATGATGCATATCACATCAATGACCCAAATCTTATTAAGGCCTTCCCTGACAGATCGACGATCCTCATTCTGTCATCAAGACTTCATTATCATCGTCAGTCTTTATACAATCCCTGACACTCATTCATTCACAACGATATTTCCTTCTCAATGAAGGGCTTAAATCCATTCACCTTGCCAAATCAACGACTATGAACCTACCCGACTCAACACAATATTTTTCTATTGGATTAGGGATTTAACTTCAGGACTTAACCATTTTCAGGGTTTCTTCAAGGTTTCTACCCTATCTTCAAGATTCAATAGACCGCTCTAAGGACATTACAAGCTGATCAATCTCTTTAGAGATGAGATTCTTGCATATCTTACAAGATTTCCACATAAACATCACAAATGCCTTAGGACATGAGACCATCCATTCCTCACATAAATCTCTTCGGTCATCATGACACTTACATCACTGGTAAATGATGTTTCTGTCCATGTCTTGCAAACTTTCCTCTAAAGTTTCAAGGTTCCTAAGGACACAGACTGTCTATACTTGTTCAAATTCACATTTGAAAGGTTAAAACAATGGCAAGATAAACACATCCCAATTATTTAGAGGTTCCATTTATTGATTACAAGCATTCACATTTACCATTCAATCAAACTATTACATACATAAATCATTCATACACAATTGAACAAATCAAGTTATACACTTATTTGATCAAAGGAATTTGCCAACACCAACTAATTGAGAGAGGATGCCTTTCTTCCCAACCTTAGGCCATACTGTAGATTTCCTTCCTACAACACGCCAACCCTGTTCCAAGCCATGAGACCACAAGGGGAATGAGTCAACTGGATTTCAAACTTAATATGATCCAGGAAGGTTACTCTCCTTCCTCCTATGACAACAACAAAAGTTTCCCCCTTCCCACTGAGCTTAGGGTCTCTATAGGTTTATTAGGTGGTTTCTCAACTATATTTCCTATGCATAAGGGGGTCCCTTCTCCGCTAAACAATCCCTCAATGACCTCCCCTTACCAATGTTAGATTCTGTCAAGTAAGCACCAAGTTGTAGCCCACTATTTCTCCAGTCTAGATGCGAGTCTTCTTTGTCTCAAGGTGATCAATCTTAAGGTGGACTAGTTTCCTATTTTCTTCAAGGAACTGTCTATCTTCTTCTCTTATTCAACCTGTGCCACGAACACCTCTTCTCACTGTTCTCTTATCCTATGAGTTGTTCACTCACTGGATCTTCTTCAAAACATTCTTCATTCTCTATATTCAGATGCCACTCTTAGTAACTATCCATTTTTTTGTGCGTGTGTGTTGTTTTTCTCCTCTGTCTCCCTTCTGTTGGGTGTTTGGTAGTGTTTTCCACCTTTGGGATCTTCTTCCTCCCATACTCTCAAGATTCCCATAGCCTCACTGCAGATGCAACCCATAGTATGCAATTTCTATTCTGAAGGGGAAAGCCCGTGGTGTCCTATTGTCAGGTCATTTAATTGGCCCCTCACTTCTTCAAAATACCAATCTGCCATAGTTATTAATTGCTTCAACCACTTCCCTGACATTTCATAAATGGTCACATGGATACATTCAGATCAGGTACGATGGAAAGTGTAAGTCTATTCTTAACAAGCATAAATTAGCTTGTTAAACAAGCATCCTTTTTTCTTCATAAAAACATCTCAATTTCACTTTACCTAACCACTCAATCAATCCTTGCTTCGTCAATTCTGACTTGTGTATCATGGCTAGTACATTCATGGTTGTTCCCTCTCAGTCAATGGTTTTTTTTCTTCATTAAATCAAAACAAGATTACATGCTTCATAAACATAATTATATGAAGTCTTGGCACAATTACAGCCTTGGGGGGAAATAGGGTGTTACATTCCCCTCCCCCTTAAAAGAACACTTCCCTATATGTTTAAAACATCATATATATACAATTATACAAAAAACAAAAATGAGTACTCCAATCTCATTGCATATTTCAACTCCCATGTAGCTTCATCTACTCCAAAGTGCTTCCATTGCACTTTGACCTGCACAATGGCTTGGTTCCAGAGCATTGTTTCTCTCCTGTCCAAGATACATTGTGGTTTGGGATAGAATTGTCCTTTTGGTTCCACCTGTATCATAGTCCAATCAATTTCATGATTAGAGTCATGTACATATTTCTTTAACAAAGACACATGGTGTAATGCCCATATATTACTAAGGGTCATTAAGTTTCCTAAACATTTTAAGAAAGTAAATTGAAACAAAACTTCATAACATAATATTGACTTTTATAACAACAACTTTGGTAACTTGGATTTATCAATAAATACTAAATGATTTACAGTATGAAATAAATACATAACTTAACAAGTACCTGGATCTGATGCTAATTTCTGTTGCCTCTTTGCTTTGCTGCTGCCTTTCTGCTCCCTGCTACACAGATCAACC
>ML780423.1:147192-202176 GCA_009831015.1 Picea engelmannii | reverse complement strand
CTCCCTGCTACACAGATCAACCCTGCCACAAACAGGAAAATAACTGCCCAAAACTACTGTCCTCCCTGCCAACTAGGAAAACTACCTAGCTCCAGGATATCTATGGATATCCTGGCCCTCTGTGCCCAAAACCTCCAGCAACTCAATGCCTCCCCGGATCAAAAGCCACAGTCCAAAACACTCTGTTCCTTGCTCCCAGCAAGCCAACAGTCCACATAGAATACAACAGGCTCACAACCAATACCACAGTGCACAACAAATACCACAGTGCATAGAAATTATGCTCACGACACAATGCAATGGCTCTCGTCCAATACATCTGGCTCAGCAATACAGTCCGCAGCATCCATCCCCGCCGAATGGAGTGCACATCCCCCTCTTCCCATCCCTTATTCCTCCCTGCCGACTAACGCAATTACTCCACAACCTCCCCTTGTCCTCCATCCTGCGTCCCCCTTTAATATTTTATCGTCTCGGGATTTCTGGGCTATCCCACTCTGCATACGCCACCCCCTGGGCATACACAATTCTTATTATATCTTTTCTTTTTGATCTCTTAAATTTATGTCACAGGTCATTAAATGTGATCTTCAGTCAAATTATTATTACTTAGTTAATCCTCAATTATTCTTTAATTAACTCTTACTTAATAATCTTAATCATTTATCAATTTAGGGTCGTTACACATAGAACACATTGTGAACTCTAATAGTAGGTGGTAATGCAAGTCTGTATGCTACTGGTCCCACTCTTTTTAAGACTTCAAATGGTCCACAATAGTGGGGTGCCAATTTAGCACACATTCCCATTCTCAGGGAACTTCTCTTGGGTTTCACTCGGATATACACATGATCTCCTACTTTGAACTCTTTATGAGTTCTCTTACTATCTACATAACTCTTTTGTCTCTCCTCAACTACTTTCATATTCTTCCTTATCTTAACCATTGTATGCTCCATCTCTTTCAACAATTCAGGTCCAAGCATGATTCTATCCATTGGACCGTCCCAACTGATTGGAACCCTAAACTTTCTGTCATACAAAACCTTAAAAGGGATCATTTTCAATGATTCCTGATAACCATTGTTGTAGGAAAACTATACCAAGGGTAGATACTCTTCCCATTGTTTAGGCTAATGCATAACATGCATCCTCAACATGTCTTCCAATACTTTGTTCACTCTTTCAATATGACCATCTATTTGAGGATGGTCGACCATACTAAATGCCAATTGTGTTCCCAAGCCTACAAATAGGATTTTCCAAAAACTTGAGGTGAGCTTGGCATCTCTATCCAAAATTGTGGTCTTGGGAAAGCCACACAATCTAAAAATTTCCTTCATAAAAACATTAACAAAATCCATGGCTTTGAAAGTATACTTAATAGGAATAAAATTAATTTCCTTTCTCAACTTATCCACTACAACCATGATCACATCATGTTGTTTGGTTGTCTTTGGTAGACCTGTAATGAAATCCATGGAAATTGTTCCCCATTTCCACTCTGGAATGGGAAAGGTCTGCAATAACCCAACATGATGTCCATGCTCAAATTTTATCTGCTGGAATTCCAAACACTTGGCATTGTACTTGGAAATGTCTTGCTTCATTCCAGGCCAGTAATACAATTTCCTTATTGTTGTCACCATCTTCTGGTAACCAGGGTGACCTACATATGATCTTCTATGGAATTCATCCATAACCAGATGCCTCAAATATGCTAAATTAGGCACACATAGTCTATTATTATACAACAAAAGACTATAAGTCCCAAGGTGATATCCTTCATATTTCTTTTCCTTGGGTTCTCACTATAACCCTTCTTCCACTCGAGTGAAAAAATCAACTTCATGCAAGAGGGTTTTAATCCTTTGCTTAATGTCAGACTCTCCCACACTTGCTACTGCTAAGTTTATAGCCTGTACATTTCAGCTGAGCGAATCTGCCACTCTATTTTCCTTTCCTTTGAAGTGCTTGATTTTAAAATCAAATTCGCTAATCAGTGGCATCCACTTGGATTTTTTAGCATTCAACGTTGTCTGGTGGAATATATACTTCAGACCATAGTGGGATGTCATTAGGATAAATATTCTCCCGATAAAGTAGTTCATCCACATCTTTAACACATGCATGATTGATACCAACTCTAGATCATGGGTAACATACTTTTTCTCATGCTCATTTAACTTTTGTGATTCATAACAAATCACCTACGCTTCTTGCATAAGAACTCCACCGAGTCCTTCTTTGAAAGCATTTGTGTAAACTAGGAAATCCTTTTCTGGGTCTGCAATCTTCATAACAGGGGCATTAATCAAAATATGCTTCAACTGCTGGAAGCTATATTCACACTCTGGTGACCATATAAATTTATTTCCCCTTCTTTGTAATGAGGTAATAGGATTAATGATCTTGGAAAATCCTTTTATGAAATTTCTATAATATCCAACCAATCCCATGAAGGATCTTACTTCAATGACATTCCTAGGGACAAGTTTTTAATCTTTTAGGATCCATTGGCACTCCTTTAATTGAGATTACATGGCCTAGATACTGGATTTATTCTTGAAAGAAATCACACTTGCTGAAATTAACATACATCCAGTGTTCTCTTAGCATCTGTAGCACCATTCTAAGATGCTCTTCATGCTATCGTCTATTATGGGAATACACCAAAATATCATCCACAAATAGTAGGACAAATTTTTCCAGATATTTGTTGAGAAAGCTATTCATTAAACACGTGAATGTGGCTGGTGTGTTTGTAAGCCTAAATGACACCACTATAAACTCATAGTGCACATACCTTGTTCTAAAGGTTGTCTTGTGGATGTCCTCATCTGACTTGGTGATATACCGACCTTAAATCGATCTTTGAAAACATTGCATCTCGGCTAAGATGATAAAAAAAAGGTCATCTATCCTGGGAAAAGGGTATTTTTGTTTATGGTCATCTTGTTCAGCTGTTTATAGTCAATGCACAGTATTAAGGTACCATCCTTCTTCTCCACAAACAGGGCTAGTGTTCTCCATGGAGATACACTCGGCCTAATGTAACCCTTATCCAACATTTTCTGCTTCATCTCCACCAACTCTGGTGTCCTCGTCCTGTAAGGTACTTTGGATGCAAGCACCGCTCCATGTACAATATCTATTGAGAAATTTCTCATTGGTTGTTTCTCGTGAATCACGTTGTATGCTCATTGATTACTGCTCTCACAAGGTTGGTACCATGTGAAAGATTTATTCGTGATGCTGCTCACAAGCCTGCACAAGAAATGAGATGTTGATTTCCGTGATTGCTCATATATGTTCATGGATTTCATGCACATGAAGATAATACTGTAAGGAATTGACTACCTGTGGGTGATTTTTCAATTGAATATGAGCCTACACATGAAAAAGAGAAGAAAAAAGTGGTTGCATAAGTGAAATGATGATGATTATTTTTTTTACTTGCTAATATTTTTTTATTTGATCGTGATGAAAGAGTCATGCAAGGTGTGGTCACTGGAATAAGAATAATAACAAAAGTAACATCCAATGAAGAGGATATGCCAATAAAACAAAAGTAAAATTCCTTGAAGTTGCCATCAATTTCGTGGTGTACATATGATTGTAATAGATCCTTGGTTCTCTATGTAAAATCTGATATAAAATTATTGAATTTTGTGTGCATGGGGTTGAATGAACCGTGGGGACAAAGCTAACTGAGACCATCGACCAAACAGAGAATGGACGAAGCCGATCGACCTGTTCGAGGGAATGGTGGACCTCGACATGGTCGACTAACATTATAACTAATGGTCGACTTGAGGTTGACATAATAGTTTGGCTAGTTTGGTCAACCTCGTTGACTATCGAACTGAAGTGCTCAAATCATCAATACTCCCTGGACTTTTGTTACTTGTAATTACAACCCGACTGGTAATTTTGTTGGGCAATGACCATATGAAGAAGCATCGAAGAATTTGACAAGACCACCCAAATTGACGAATTTTCCACGCCCTTCAACATCGTTATCATGCAATTCGACACACCCAAGTAAACAACAAAAGCTTAAGATTTTTAAGAGGCATGATATATTTAACTAATTAAATTGAAATAAAAAATATTACATTAATAAATGGAAGCAAAATGTGGCTCTAAAATGGAAGTAAAATTTGATATTAAATTGGAAGCCATACTTGGATCTATTTCTGAAATTAGGTAGGAAGCTAAATTGGTTGCTTAACAAGAAGCAAAACTAGATGTTAATTAAGAAGCAAATCCCAACATTAAAAGGAAGCAAACCATGGATCTAAAAAAGAAGCAAAACTACGCGCTAAAAATTAAGAAAAACTTGGAACTAAAAGGAATCAAACCATGGAATTAACAAGGAAGCAAAATTCGGTGCCAAGTAAGGAGAAAAACCTGGTGGCACTTCAGAAGCAACAAAAGAAGCATTTTTGGAAGCAAAAAAGGAAGCAACAATGGAAGCCAAACCATAAGCAATCTTGGAAGCAAACCTTGGCGCTACCTAGAAAGCAAAAAAATAAGCAATTCAAGTAGCAAACAAAGAAGTAAAAATGGAAGAGAGTTTAGAAGCAACAAAAAACTCAATCATGGAATCCATTTTAGAAGAAAATAAAGACGCAATAATGGAACAAAATCTTGGCGTACATTTGGAAGCCAAACCAAAAGCTATTTTCAACGCTATACCAGAAGCAAAACATGGAGCATGATTGAGAGAAAAACTACCAATTTAGGCACTATTTTAGGAGCAAAACTAGGCACTATTTTAGGCGGTATTTTAGGCGCTAAACTGGGAGAAAAACTAGGTGCTAATCCTGACACCAACCTGAACATGCCATTTGGTGCCATGTTTTGCACCGGCCATTCAACCCAATTAATGCACTCAAATACACTAAATTCCGATGTTATTCTAGGCACTAATGGCTTGTTTTGTTGTGGTGAATTAACTCCTTTGTTAGAGGAGGTTCCCAACTATACTTATACAAAATTTGGGGTTTAACTCTCCCTATCTCAGACTACTAAGTTTGTTTTAATGACATTGGAGAGTTATCTCTCCAATCCTATTCCAAGGCCCTACACCTAGACTAGTTTTTTCACCCTACAAACATAATTTTTATATAATTTTAGTTATGCGTTCATTTTAGGAGTTGTTGTTTACTCAAAAAGGTAGTGGACGTGCAATTGAGTGGTGTTTTAGAGACACAACACAAAAGTAAAACACTTTTAAGAAATTTGTTATGAAATAAACTTATTCTTCAATGAAAGTAGTGTTAAATAACACTTCATAAAAATGTAAGCTCTTTATTCTTGTAATTATATGAAATAAATGTGCATTTCCATTCAGATGCAATACAACACTAATGCAAATTTCCTTAATGCAATGCAACTATTTGGAAATGAGTAAAACTACACTATCCTTTTCTCCGAAACTTGTAACTACCACTTGCAAAAACAAAGTTTTTCAAGAATGCAAAGAGTATTCTGAAATCAATAAGCACTAAGAAAATAAAACATACTCCACATAGAAATTTTCCTTTTTAGTGAAAAAATGAAGGTAAATACTGAAAAGAGAAGTACAAAGTTCACCTTCTATACTGTTTTTATTTTCTTGTTCTAGGGAAAAATAAAAAGTGATAAAAACTAAACCAATTTTTTCTTTCCAAAGTAAAACAAGAAAAAGACAAGACGAGAAGCAATGAGAAGTACTCAAAGGACACCAAACATAACGATCCCAACCAAGAAAAATACAAGAGAATACTTTCTACAACACTTCTACAAACTTGAAAATAGAAAGGAGAGAAATCAAACCTTTTTTGTTTTTCTTTATAAAATATCTAACTTTCTAATTTATGTACTTAACAGTAGATAAACCTTAGTCACAGAACCTTAAAAATATTCCAAGCATCAAGCCCAACACCCCAACAAATAGAAAAAATTACAAAAAACCTTTTCTATGGAGATGTACGCGATTGCCTCCAAGGTAGGACACATATGTACGTGATTGTATTAAGGGAAACAGACATATATACACGATCGTTATAAAGGAAAACATGTGTATATGACTCAGAAAGTTCAAAAAACAATTGAAACTCAAAGCCTACAGGCCCAATAAAGCATGAAAATACTTAGGAAACTAAATACTACTCAACTAAGTAACAGGAAAAGTCAGAAACAAAGAAAACAAAACAAACCCCTAGAGACTAACCCACTAAGGGGTTAGGAAACTAACCAAACCCATAACTCAACTTGCAATTACACAAAAATACTTTTTTTTAGCATTTAATGACATGTACATGAGTTTACTTTGAGAAACCCACGTATACATGTGTCGTATAACTATTAGGGCACGCACAAGTTTCAAAATATTGTTTTTTAGATAATTCAGGGGAGGTATGGGGAAATGGTGTTTGCAAGTAGGATAGGGAGAACGCCAACAAATTCATCAATGCATATGTGGTGGCATTCGATGCTATAATTTCTTTGATTTGGTAATCCTACAAGTAAAGAATCAATTTTCATGTAATAATGATAAATTAAAGAGATATTGAAATGCAATGTGGGATGTCATAGAATGGTTTGATGATTTGTATTTGGAAGAGGAAAATATAATGTTTAATGAGATAGAACTCTAGCTAATGAAAGACCACACCCATGATGTTTTCCAGGTTTAACAAGAACAAAAGGGTGGTGATTGTGGTGGTGTTGAGAGAGGCATATACCAAGGAAGTCCTAGAGGTGTATATGGGTGCGGTCACAGACGAGGATACAAAGGAGGGGGAGGTAGGCCCCCCACTTGTTTCAATTGTGGAGAGATTGTTCATGTATCAAGGTTTTGTACCAAATTGCGCACTCTTTGTGGGTAGTGATACATCCCCGAGGATGTCACTGAGGACTGTCCCGAATTACTGAAGAAGTGGAAAGAAACAAAGGTGCATTGCAACATGGTGCATGCAGAGCCACGTGAAAATAAGAAGAAGGATGTGAAGGTTGATGTCCGGGTAGTCATCCGAGGAGGAGTGAAGACATGAATGGAATTTAAGCATGGTGAAATCTCAGGTCCAAGGCCGGAGGGAAAGATCAAAAGGGTCTCACAACCCCTTCCTAAGTTTGATATTGCTCAGTAGAAGTATTTTCTTCACGACGTGAAAAGGGCCATCGAATAAGAAAGGGCGCAAGAGGAGATGCAACGTGAAACACAAAGGTCACTTGAAGAGGCTGGTATTTTGGAAGAAGTTCAATGCACAATACATAGGTCGTTGGAAGAAGATTACACACATGAAGAATTATAGTGCACGATGCATAGGCCATTGGAGGAAGCTTGCACGCTCGAAGAAATCCAGCACGTGATGCAAAGGTACTTGGAGGAAGCACACATATAGGAAGATATTTGATGCGTCGAGAAAAGAGGGATCAAGGATCATCACCTTGAGTAGTTGAAGCGTATTGCACATGAAGAATCTTTGTGCGACTCAGGGAATGAGACAAACACTGAAGATCAAGTAAGTAATTTCTTACGTTGCTATTGGATATTTCTAAATGATCCTGATGCTGCGAGAAAGTTGACACATATGTTATCTACCTACATGGGGAAACAAGGGATCAAGAAAACAATATCATCCCCCCTACTAGAAAGAGATACGTGTCAGGTCAATAAGAAGAATCAAAGAAGACATGGATTCAAGATGATAGCTAAGCTTGGTGGTTATGATATGGATGTAGTCATGCTGGATTTGGGTTCCAACGTGAACATCATGTCTAAGAAGTCATGTGAGTTGATGGGGAAACCGATTTTGGTCTGGTCGACCATACAACTTTGGTTGGAATATCACTACAAGATCTACCTTATAGACCAACTGGAGCAAGTAGAGATAAATATAGAAGGGGTGAAGATGAAGGATGAATTTGAAGTCATAGATATTATGGATGACTCTAATCCCTACCCTGCACTAATTGGCATTAATTGGGCCTTCAAAACAATGTGGTGTTGAATTTGAAGAAGAGGAAGATGTTGTTTGAGATGGACACCCTACGCATGATCACACCTCCGGATCCCAATGAAGGGGACATATACAATGAGCCAGTGGATGAGGATGCATGAAGATCTATTATTGAGAACATATATAAGGTCACTAGGTGCAAGGAATATTATATCAATCACACCATAGATGGAGAGTTAAGTTGGCGGAGCGTGAAGTCCTATGACATTGATTCTGAAGATGCCATGGAAAGGTGGTAGAACAAGTTGTATGAGGTATCTACTTGCAGATGTGTGAGGATAAATAAAACAAGGCATTGGATTGGATCTGAGTTATGTGATGCCCTGTGATTTGATGGAACAAGGCCAATAGAGGCATTCTTAGTGTAGATGGATAAGGTCATCCCAGTAGAACAGATGATTCAAGCCATTGATTTTTTTGTTCAAGGGACACCTGCACGGTGGTGGGTGACACATTGCACGAATATTCAAGACTGGGTGCAGATGGTCGAGTTGATAAAATTCATGTTCCATCCCATCTTGGATTTTGAACTAGCCAACCGGTACAAAGGCATTGAAGATCCCCAATAAGACATTTGTTTTTGTGAATGATGTTGGACCTCCAAGAATATTCCTCAAACCCATTGGGTCCATAGGTTCATTCATACTATGGATATGGTTCCTAGGATCTGGTATATCTAGGAGGAGCTCATGAGGAAAACAATATATTGGACCCATATGAGTTCATAGTTTTGCTCAACATTCCAGTTCACAACAAAATACTTGGCTCAAAGAGAGTCCCTCCTCCAGATTGAGGACTTTATATTTCATCGTCAGCTAAAGAAATCCATACCCATGTTAGTATAATCATATCACCAACCAATAGAAAAAATGAAAGAGTTTGTCTAGTGTTGGAAGGTCAATGTTGATAATATTGATGATGATGACCCACATGGAATACATATCAAAGAATCTGAAGGTGAGCAAATGCTGAAAGGAAAGGTGGTGGAGATGGCTATGTCAAACTATGGTCATTCTATTAATACCAAGAAACATAATATTGGCAGTAAGGAAGCACCCAAAATGGCCATCATTGGAGATTATTGTGATAAGGAGACTATCACTCAAGTTGTCGACCTACTAAAGGAATATGAGGACTCGTTTCCCCGTACCTTTTCAAAAATGAAGGGAATTTCAAGATCATTGGGGGCTATGAAAATTCAACTCAAGTTGGATGCCAAGCTGGTCAAGAGGAGGCCTTATCGATTAAATCCAAAATATAAGGAAAAAGTGCACAAAGAATTGGATCAAATGATGGATGCTGGAATCATTGTTCCTATAGAGGAGTCTGATTGGATTAGTCCTATGGTTGTGCAACCTAAGAAAATTGGTGATATTCAAATCCGTGTAGATCTAAGAAGTCTCAATGAAACCTGCATACACAACCATTTCCCTACCCCTTTCACCAATGAGGTGCTGGAAAATGTTGGAGGATGGGAAGCCTATTCTTTTACATACATATTTTTTGGGTACCATTAGGTTCAAATCGTGGAGGAGGATCAAGCCAAAACTAACTTTGAAACATAATGGGGATCTTTTTCTTATACAGTGATGCCATTTGGACTAAAGAACTCCCCCACACTTTTTTCATGAATTGTGGTCATTGCCTTCAAAGAATTCATCCACAAGTTTCTAGAGGTTTACTTGGATGACTGGACAATGTTCAGTTTGTTGAAAAAACACATGCAATCCCTCCAGTTAATGTTGTATCGATGTTGCTAGCTCCATATTTCATTAAATTTGAATAAGTGCATCTTATGTACGCCATTTGGGACTTTTTTGGGGCATGTATTCTACAAGGATGGACTATTGGTTGACCATGATAAAATTCCTTCCATATTAGATATAGTAGCCCCTACCTCATTCTATGAGATGCGTGCCACATTGGGCCACACATGATACTACTGATGGATTATCCAGAGCTATGCCAAAATTACCGCCCCATTAGAGAAGCTATTGCACAAAGATACTAAGTACATTTCGACATAGGAATGCTTGAAAGCCTTAGATATGCTAAAAGAGAAGCTAGTCGTTGCATAGATTTTGTTTTTTCTTGGCTGGTCTAATCTCTTTCATGTTCATGTTGATGCCTAGGCCATTGCACTACAAGTAGTTCTCACGCAACCAGGTGAAGGTAATATTCACCATCTGGTATATTTTTCCAGTCGCAAGTTCTCTGACGCGGAGAAGAATTATACAAAAACTGAGCGTGAAGGCCTTGACATGGTATATACCTTGCAAAAGTTTAGCCATTAATTGTTGGGGACCCCTTTCAAATTATTTACAAACCACTCCATGCTAAAATATTTGGTCAACAAGATGGTGTTAGGCAGAAGAATATGTCATTGGTTTTTTCCCTTTAGGGAGTTTGACTTCGAAGTTGTGTTCAAACCAAGAAAATATAATGTTGGCGCAGATCATCTATCATGGCTTGAGACTAGAGAGGCTAGTCAGAGCTTAGATCATGAACTCCCAGATGTGAAACTCTTCCGAGTCGAAGCAGTTCCTGATCAATTGGATGAGATTGTTAAATTTATCACATCAAGATAGGCTCCAAAAGGGTATACCTAGGCCCAACGTTGTCAACTAGTGACCCATACCACATATTATTAGTTGATCGTCAAGAAATTGTATAAGTTGGAAGAAAATGGCATCATGCATGGGTGTGAATTAGAGCATGAATGGAATCCCATTTTGTATGAAGCACATGAGGGTATTGTAGGAGGGAAAATGTAGGTAAGGCTACAACGAAAAAATTTCTACGTGCAGGGCTTTGGTGGTCATCCCTCTTTGCATATGCCAAGGAATATTGTAAACACTATGACTTATGTTAATGGATTGGCAATCCATGCCGAAGAGATGAGCTCCCTCTATTTCCAGTCATAGCCTTGGAACCATTTGAAAAGTGGGCAATTGAGTTTGTGGGCCCTATATCTCCCCCCGTGCGTTGGACAAGTGTGTGCTATATTATTAGTGCCACAAAATATCTAATGATATGGGCCAAAGCCGCGTTGGTGAAAGATTGTACAACAAAAATGACGACATGATTCATTTTTGAGAATGTGATTACCATATTCGACTATCCAAAGGTGCTAATGATTGATCGGGGCTCACATTTTATGAACAAGACCATTCAAAAAATCACTCAGAAGTTCATGATCCACCACCAAAAGAGCACTCCTTATCATTCTCAAGATAATGGTACGGTTGAATTTTTCAATAAAATTTTAGAACATGCCTTAACCAAAGTTTGTAAAGTGCAACGTGATGACTGGGACCAGAGGATCCCTATAATATTATGGGCATATCAAACAAATTGCAAGAGGTTGATGAAACACACTCCCTTCTGATTGATTTATAACAAAGAGGTAATCATGACGTTAGATTTTGTAGTTCCCATATTAAGGATTACTCTTGATACCCACATGATAGATACTCAGTCACTTCAACACAGGTTGGATGAGCTCATGGAGCTCATGTTGGTTGTGGAGCTTGATTATCTTCTTGATTTATAGGTCTTGTTTTAGTCGTGTTTGGATCCCAGTTCCTGATGGGGGGTATGGGGGGGATTACCCCCCACATATGTTTCCAAGGGGTCCAAGGGGGGTGGATACATTCATTGGAGCCCCCCTGGTGGGGGTTCATGGGAAGTGCCCCCAAAGAGAATTTTTTGGGAAAATTTCCTAATAAAATATTGTAATTTTATAGTCAATCCGAACCATTCATCATTAGGTTGCATATTTGAAGGTAGAAATTATGTTAGGGTTTTTTTCCCTAGAAGGAAACTACCTTTTATGTATGAGGGAATTGTATTGCAGTGATGTGTGAGAGTGGATATTGTATTCTAATAGAGGAGACTGTTTGAAAGGAAGACAAAGTTACAATGGGCGTGTCGTAGGTTGTATCCCTTCATTTGTTGGATAATAATAAAGGAAGGACTGGAAATTTCTCAGGTGGACATAGCCCATATTGGGTGAACCATGTATATCTGTGTCTCTATTGTTTTGTGTATATTATGTATTTTATTTTCACATATGTTTTATATTATTTCTCTATGATCCTATTTTCTAATAGCTCGAGGAGGATCGCCTAGTAGTGGGATTCAACCAAGTGGTCGAAAAGTAGAGACAAAAAGCGTGGCATGAACACAACATACGCCATAAACTACTTCAACCTGGATCTTTGGTCTTGTTGTATGACAACAAATATTTACAACACCCTGGAAAACAACATATGTGTTGGTTGGGTCCTTTCTGTTTGGTCTACATTAGTGAAGCCAATTCCACCAAGTAGGATACGTTACATGGATAGTCGCTCAAAGGACTAATTAATAATAGTCAGTTGAAGGTGTACTATGAAATGCAAGGGTCATCCATCACTTAGCTCCCTTTCTCAGTACTAAAGTTTGGTAGAGTAGGATTAGTGTAGGATGTATGATATGTAGAAGAGTATATATTTGGCATAATTTTCCTTTTTGACAACACAACCTACACTCCATTCACATAGGAGGAATAGATGGAATGACAGTTTTGCAGATTCCCAAGATTTCCAATTCAGGTTGAAGTCATGGTCTACGTTCAGAGTACTGGCTATGGCAGGGGATTGACATGGGATTGAGATGAGATACCTGTCGCTACATTACACTGAAGGGTCAAGCAATCCGATTATGATATATCACCCATAACTTTGGCATGTAAGAAAATATGACACCATATTCCAAAAGGAACATCACCGATACAATAGATATGTGACATTATCTATTCGTCTATGGGGGCCCACTGGGAATCTATACTTATTCTTGGATTGATCTCATTGGCGGGTTATTTGTCTCCTTCTAGATAACCCCTTGTTGGTTGTGGAGCCTAATTATCTTCCTGTTTCATAGGTCTTTGTTTTCAGCCGTGTTTATACCCCATGAAGACTGTATACCCCAGAATATTGTACACCTTCCACGCGGGGGGGTTGCAGGGGGGGATTTCCCCCCCCTGTGGGGTTCATGGGGCTCATCCCCCCAGATGGGGGGTCTGGGGGAAAGCAGGCCCCCGGTGGGTGAATCCCAAAAAGGAAAAATTTCCTTGTAAATGTATAATGTAATTTCATAGAAAATATGGACCATTCATTATAAGGTCACAGATCTGATGGTAGAAGTTATGTTAGGGTTTTTTTCCCTAGAAGGAAACCCTCTTTTATGAGGGAAATGTATTGCAGCTATGCATTATTGTGAATATTGTATTATGAGAGATGATACTGTGAGAGAAAGAAGATGAAGTTACAATGGGTGTGCTGTAGGTTGTATCCCTTCATTTGCTGGATAATAAAAATGAAGGACCTGGAAATTTCTCTAGTGGACGTATCCCACACCGGGTGAACCATGTATATATGTGTCTCTATTGTATTGTGTATTTTCTGTGTTTTATTTCCACATTTGTTTTTATTTTATTGCTTCGGGATCCTATTTTTCTAACATCTTTGACCATTTTACACTTTATATATATCCACTTCCATCCATGCAGTCATTGGACAAATTCTCCACATCCCATTTTCCTTCGCCCCTTCCTATCGCCCGTATCCCCAGCTTCCCCTAGTCCTTTGTTACCTTTCCATTTTCCACTAATTTTTCCGCTCCTCATTTCAAGTCCCCTATCATGGCCCAACTTCACATACATTCCATGACGTGCGATTCCTATTTCATTCAGGCATACTGAGAACCCACGTGCGATTCTTAGTTCAGTCAGGCATACTAAGAACCCACGGTCCAATTTTCATGAAGATTGGCATTTCATCATCAGCTGCTAAGAAGAGGGCCCACTCTCTTATTTTCCAGCAATATACTTCCCCAATATTCACAGTTCACTAAATTTTTCTTCAAAGCAGAAGCAGTCCGCCAGCTCTCTAAGACCACAACTGGTTTTACTATCACCATGGATAACCGCCTTTGTTGAAGGAGAGAGCCCAAGGCTGTGAGATCTCCATTACACCGAGATAGGAGGCACTCATCTTTTGTCTTATATTTCCAGAACAAAAATACAAGTAGAGAATGATGCTCTCTCTTGATGGAACGTTTCCTCCGGATCTACTTTCCATAGGTCCACAAGTAACTGGGTGAAGTTCTCACGACTTCACTTCAGTTCCATCGGGTGGTCGGTGTCTGGTTGGTGTGCTTAAAATATATCCCTCATTCATCACCACATACACCATTGAAGGGGAGGAGTTGAACATCTATACAAATGATGCCCACAACCATCGCTTACCTTGGGGTCTGCTCGAATCATTCCAATACCTGTGTTGGGTTGCAACTCTATCCTGGATAGATGATTTGATCTTACTCAAACCTAGTTGCAACCAAAACTTGGTTTGATGCTTTAGTCGATTACTGATTATGATTTTCTCTTACTCAAGACAATCACAATGGTCATTCCATGAGGCACTTGGCTTGAGGATGAGCCAAGTAATAGTGGTGGGGGGCTGTTGACACCCAAAGTTTTGGGTAAATATCAAGCACACACATGCACAAACGAAGTTGTGCGCGCACATGCCTAAGGATTGAAAAGAAGCACGTGCTAGATTAGGTTTTGATATTTGCACGTCAACTCCAGTTCTGCCAATGTGCGTCAAAAATCAAGAAGATTCCCATTAGAATCAAGAAAAGAATCTTCAGGATATCTCCTTGAATGATTACTGCCAGTAGCACAAGGGAACATGGAGCAGACAGAAGATGAGCTGGAAAGGTTGTTAAGATTGCTCCAATTCTAGAAAGGCTATGTGGGATGCACGCAGGTGACATAAGTGTGCGAGACTGTTTTTTAGTAGAGCGAGTGGAGCATATCTGAAAGAGACATAGCACTTGAGCCGAGAAGGATATAAAAGAAACAATGAAAATAGACACAGAGTTACTCTCTCGGTTGATTCACTGGGCTACTGATAGTTGTTCATTGTCCATTAGCTTGTTCTGAGCCTTTGTAGAATTGTAATGTCTCCAATTGTAGTTTGGGTCTGCCATATGTGAACTGTCTGGAAGGATGCACTTGGTGCAATGTATTGTAAATCTAGGTAATTATCTAAGGGGATGTGAGACTTTGTTGTTTCCAAATATGATTTGCTTAATGTATGCATGTGCATGATTGACACAGACCCCCGACCCTCAAGCCGAGATCTGCCATAGGATCATTCCAAGTCCACCAGATGCCGAAGCGGCTCCTTTAGTTCCTTGCTGGAACCTTCAACAAATCAGATCCACAAGTCCTTCAGAAACCCCACTTGTGAGAACGAGCACTAGGCGCGGGATTCACCCTCACACGACCATAACTGGGCCTTGGCGCAAACGCCTTTCGCAACTCGCGAGTTCGTGGGTAGAAGACCCTCGACTCCTCTTTTCCAAACTCCCGATATCTGAGATGACGATACCGGTATAGCCCCTCCTCGCTAGCGCCTCTACAAGTGACCGTCGGCTAGGGCCTAACTCTAGTGCCCCTCGCAACTCGCAACTTCGCGAGTTGGAGTGTCGAGCCTTCGTTCTTCTCCTTTGCGATCCCCCGAGACACGATACATCAACGATGGGTTGACTCCTTCCCAAGGTGACGTGTGTCCTCCGCCTGTCACCTCTTCTGTCTTTCCTCTGGTGTTTGCGGTTATGCCACCTGTCAACTATGTGGCCCACCTATCAGACATGCCATGAGTTCGCGTGAGCCCCGGAGCTCGGTACTTCGCGACTTCTACAGTCGAAGGTGACTCCTCCAACCTACGAACCCCCGATACTCGATATAGCGAAGGTTCTGATCTAACAATCTTCCCGTGACCTGGATCCAACGACTGTCTCTGCTCCTCGCTACTTAGAGCTTCGTGAAATCAAGAGTTTGGTCTGCCCTCTCCAAACTTTCGAACCCCGAATCTGCGAGATAATCCAACGACGTGGATTGAAATGAGATCAATGGCTCACATTGACCCTCGTATCTTGGGTGATGGGTTTCACTGGCCTATAACCACCCTGCAACTCTGCAAGATCCAACGACTATCGGCTATTCGACACTTCCTTCATGAAATGTCTCCACCATCCATACATCTGCTCTTTGTTTGCACACCCTCCCAGAGATTAAACTCTGTGAGACTTTCTCCGGATCCAACGCTTGTCGACTATCCGCGCAAGATATGATGGCCTAGATCTCTTTATCCTGTGCACTCTCCTCCCGCTGCTGCCTGGATGTAGACCCAACGGTCCATATCTTTTCCTCTCTAGCTGATCTAACAACAGCTGTAGCTCCCTCCTGAGCTTCCACTCTTCTTCCTGAACTTGGAAGATTTTCTTGCTCCAAAATACCTTAGCCTTTGTCTCCTCTGCGAACCCTATGAAATTGGGTCTCGCCTGTGTTCTAAGGATGATGTCCCTCCTGAGCTTCTCAAACTCTGAACCCTCCAAAGGGTTTTCTCGCCTTCTGCTCCTCTCGGCCATGGCTTTGTGCACAAAGGCACTATTCCTCCTAAGCTTGTTTATTCTGAAACCTTTAAAGGTTTCCTCGACCTCTACACTCCTTGCAGGATCCCTATGCACGACTGCGCTATCTCTTTTGAGCTTCAGAACTTGGAACAAATTCTTCCGACACTCACTCCTTGTGCTTGACAAGCCTTCAGACGGCTGTCCCCCCAATACTTCACTCAAGTGTTGGCCTGGTGCACTCCTTGCATAGGTCTTTACCTCCTTGAGTTTCAACTGCTCAGACCTCTAAGGTATCTGTCCCTTCTCTTCTTGAAAATGATGGAAATGCCCTCTGGCAACTTCCTGCTCGTGCACTCCTTGCTGAGCCTGCAGGGTGTTCAGTAACCCTATGAAGGTCTTCATGTGACACTTCTTCTCCTTTCTCCTGAACTCAACCAAGAGTTCTTCTGTGCACTCTATGCACACGCTCAATGCCCTCCTGGCAAAGCTTCCACATAATCCCTCAGTGATTTTGTTCTGTCCTCTGTGCCTACCTGCACCTGCTCAATGCCCTCCTGGCAGAGATCTACAGAACCCCTCAGTGATTCTGTCTTCTGTTGTGTCCTCCTCTACATAGTCCCTCCTCCAAGGTGTTCAACAACCTTGAGTTTTCCTCCTTGAGCTAATGACTTCGGCTGGTGTGCCCTCCTGACACGTCCTTGCCCAAATTTCACAGAATTTAGGAGTGCACCTATGCACTGGCTTTTAGAACCCGCAACGTTCTGTCACACCCTATTGGCATGAAGCCTCAAAGAACCCCAAACCTGAAATCAAATAACCCACAGATAGCAGAACCTATCTATCCGTGCAAATGCACTTCTACAACATATAAATAACACACAAAGACATTCATAAACACATAAAGACACATAGAAACTCATGCAAGAAATCTGCTCTTTATATTAATATGAAATGCCTCCTTTACAAGGTGTTCTTGAGCTCAGACTTTGACAGAGTCTCGACTCCTTCTCTCCTCTACTCTAACTCTCGCAGAGCTCTCCTATATCTCTCTCTCTATCTGTGCTAATCGACTAACTCTATAGATACCAAGGATCTTTTACATGAGGGGGATCTTTGAGCTCTTCCCTCCAAGCTACCTACTCTATTCAATTACATTGAATTACATTGAATGGGCTGTCTAGTCTGAATCAGATCTAGATCCCAGCCTTACAACCATTAAAGGCCTCCTTTAACTACAGTTTCTCAAAGGCATAGCTTTATGGCTCCATGACCTTACAAAACATTAATTACATTGATTTCAAATTCAAAATTTGAAACGAGAGGGCTGTGCCTCTCCTCCTTCATTGAATGCGCATTGTGCTGGCTGGCTGGCTGGCACATGGATGGCTTGGGAGCGATGCTCCTGCATCAATGATGGAATGAGGATGATAATAAAGTTGCACTGATTTTCAGCCTATGATCTGTCTGAATGAATATGTTGTTTCTGTTATGTCATGTTATATGTTAAGCAAGCTGCAATGAGTGATATAAATGTCAAGAAAGATGGTTTTGTGTGTGTTTATCCCCTCATCCTCGACACAATACCAAATGGTCTATGTTATCCTCATAGTGTCTCAGGTGAGACCTTCTTTAGCCTTGGATGAATATTGATGTGTCAATGGTTTAGGGTTTTTATTGGTCAACTCTAGACGAACCCTGGTTCTTAACCCCCCATCATTAAGAAGGACACACACAAGCGTAAAACGACCCAACAAAGCATTAGTATGCAATTTTGTGCGACATTCAATTTCACGGCAGAAGCCCCAATGTAGAAGGAGGCCCTCCATAGAATCAAGGATTTCATCTTCCATCATCAACCAAATAATTCCACACCAAAAGTCATCTACGCCTATCAAAATCCAATGGAAAAACCGAAGCAGGAAGTACACTACTAGAAGATTAATAATGACGACATCGATGAAGATGACCCTAGGGGTGTATAGATCAATGAAACCAAGGGTGAATGTGCGGTTCAAGGGAAGGCTTCTAACAGTACCGCACTGGACTATGGTTGCCCAATTAAGAAAAATAAACATAATATTGTGATCGAAGAAGCACCAAAGATGGCCATCATTGGAGATTATTGGGACCAGAAAATAGTAACACATGTGGTAGACTTGCTAAAAGAGTACGACAATATATTTCCCTGAAGTTTCTTAAAAATGAAGGGAATCATAAGATCCCTCGAGGCCATGAAAATTCAATTAAAGCTCAATGTTAAACCAGTAAAAAGGAGACCCTATTGCCTCAATCCCAAGTATAAGGAGAACGTGCAAAAAGAGCAGGATCAAATGTTGGATGCCAATATTATTGTCCCTGTGGAAGAGTCAAATTGTATTAACCCAATGGTGGCACAACTAAAGAATACATGCGACATATGGATTTGTGTCGACCTACACAACTTAAATGCGGCATGTGTACACGATCCATTCCCTACACCATTTACTGATGAAGTACTAGAAAATGTTGGTGGACATGAGGCCTACTCATTCACAGATGGATTGTTAGGATATCACCAAGTCCAAATCACTAAATAAAATCAAGCCAAGATAATGTTCGTGACATAATGGGGTTTGTTTGCTTACATAGTGATGCCATTCAGGTTGAAGAATGCGCCCACGATATTTTCTAGTATTGTTTCGTAGCATTTAAACATTTTATCTATAAGTTTATGGAGGTGTACCTAGATGATTGGATAGTTTTCAGCCTATTAAAAGAACATATGGAGGCCCTAATATTGATGTTGGATAGGTGTTGCTAGATGTAAATTTCGTTGAACTTGAAGAAATGTATATTTTGTACATTGTTCAGAATGTTGCTCGGGCATGTAGTATGCAAGGATGGGTTGTTGGTTGATCGAGCAAAGATTGTTGCGAAATTGGAAATGTTAGCTTCCACGTCCATCATAGAAATATGTGCCACTGGGATACACCAGGTATTATAGATGATTCATTCAAAGTTACGTAAAGGTCGTTATGCCACTAGAGAAGCTACTACACAAAGATACAAAGTATACATGGACATAGGAATGTCAGGAGGCATTGGATACATTGAAGGAAAAGTTGGTAACAACGTTGATCTTAGTATTTCTAGATTGGACAAAGATATTCCATGTTCATGTAGACGCGTCGTCCATTGCACTAGGCACCGTGTTGATGACAATTTCAGTCAACAAGACTTAACTGACAAAGAAGTTGCCAGACTACTCTTTTTTTTTCGCATTTACTTGAGAAATATTGTATGCATCTCACTCAGCGGTTTCTACACATTCGGTGATGACAAATATTTTAAAACTATGATAAGTATTTGTTGCATTTGACATGGTCGATGGTCATCTTTTGTCTTGAACATGTTCATCCTTCTGCACATGGAAATAAACATGATAAGAAACATTATTATCAACATATGACATGGCAAATTATTATCAACATATGACATGGTGGAGATAATTTTTTTTTGGCTTATAATTACTTGCATGGTGGAGTCTTCATAAGCCATGAAGTGTTGAAAAGACATAAAAATCTTATTACAAGTTACAAAGAGTACGCATAATTCTTTTATTAAAAGGGTTTCATAAAGGAAAAGTTAACTTACATTGTAGATATTATATTGTTTTCCTAACAATATTAAGAGCTCATATACCATATGCAAAAGGTTGTGGATATAACATGCGATTGATAAGATGATTAATGGATATAGAGCAAATATCAAAAGAAAAACAGTGGCATAGATATACATATTTTAAGTGAAGTTTAGTTATGTATGAGTTTCCTAAAAACTTTTTACCATATCATTTTAAAAGGCATGGTACAAAGGTGCTTAAGGTTGGTATATTATATTTCAAAGACAAAAGTTATTACAAGACCTTTTATATAAAAGTGGAGAAAAAGTATGGTGAAATGGTATAATGTTATGATGAAGGGCTTTATTAATTTGAGTAGGCATTTATAATTACATTTTCAATATACCATGAATGATTTTGTCATCCACGTATGGTGGATATATATTATGAAAAGTAAAGTTGCATACATTCAACAAGTGACATGAATTTCATATGATTAAGTTTGAATGTTATACATAACAACATGATTATTTTGTCATTTCTCTCAATGAAGATCAATACATTTGGTTCGATGCAAATATTATTTCACATGGAAAATCCACGTCGACTTGGCAGTAGCGCAAAGGAAAATGAAGTGTTATGATATATCAATACCGTAAAGGCCAGCCGCCTTCTCCTCTTAAACTTAGCAAAAGTGTCGTAAGCAATACAACATAGAAAGGTCTTCACGAACTTGCTTCACAGATTCATAACCCGCCTATACTTAAAAAAAAGTATACAATAAAAGTATATCGGCAAACATTCATAATCAATTCTGCAAACCATTCGTTAAACTGAATCAAACCAACTCCAACCGTTTGGAACTGCTCATCAATTGTATAAATAAGCGCTCGACAACAGCACTAGAGGGGAGAAAAAAAAAAAAAAGACACTGAGAGAAAACTATTGTGAGTAAAGGTATGCAGAGAGCAAGTTAGGTTTTTTCACCTTGACACTATTGTGAGTAAAGGTATGCAAAGAGCAAGTTAGGTTTTTCTACCTTGACAGGTACATGCACTAGGGTGATTTAGCCAAGTCCCAGAGAAGGGGTTTCTCTTGTTTAATGCTTGGATTTTTGAACTACATTATAAAAGACATCAAATTTTCACCAGTCCATACTGAGATCGATGAACAAGAGGTTGAGATTCCAAAAAAATGAAATATGAATTCACCATTAACCTACGGGGATGTTGGACTCATTCCAAGACCTGTGTCGAGCTTCAAGCACAACCCAGATTGATTATTTTTCCTTACTTAAGCACTACATAGACATCTTAGTCAATCCGATTTAGTCATCTACAAACTCAATCTGGAAGCCTATTGATGCAACAAGATCGTTGGCTTGAGGACGAGCCAACTAATAGTGTTGGGGGCCTCTTGGAGCCCAAGATTTTAAGGAAGTTTCTCATGCCCCACAAATCAATACTGTGCGTGCACCCACGCAGATACATTGCATTGTGCCAGGAAGGATCAACACCAACCAAAGGAATATTGCACATGCCAACCCAATTTTGTATTGTGTGCAAGGAGTCAAGAAGAAGACCACATGTGGACCAAATCTGAGCGTATATTTTAGAATCTTTTGTAATCAAGTATTATAATGACCCAAAAGATTATGGGAAAAGGCATGGATGGGATAAAAAGTTAGTTAGGATTGCAATTCTCCAGGAATATTTTGGGGATGCATGCAGACACGTAAAGCTTGTGGATATTTTTTCACTCAAGAGGGTGGAGTAGGGAAGTCGAGGAAGAGAGAGAGTGGATCATTGTAACGAAGAGTTCATGACTGTAATAGAGAGTTGATTGGAACATAAATAAAGAGTTCCATCTCTAGTTTTGTCTAATTCTTACATGAGTCTGCAATAGAGTAAAGAACTATGTAGGAATGAAGAAAAGAGACTAGAGAGCATAGAACATATGTATGTTAGGTATGTTTTATGAATAGAGATCACATGGCGCCTATCTATGTTATGAATTTTGTATCAAAACAGATTTAAAGTTAATGAATGAAATATGAAGTCTTTTCTCTCTGCAATATCATGTGTGCTATGGCTTGAATGTATATCTACTTTACTTCCTGATGCATAACACTCTGTTATTTAGATATGTATGAATGAATGTATTTATACCTGAGAGGTTTTCCTATATGCATTGTCCCTTCTCATGCAACACAAGACTAATAGTCTATGTGATTCTCATGGCGTCTCAGGTGAGACCTTCTTTTGTCCTAGACTAAAGATTGAATGTGTCATCACCTTGGGGTTTTGTTGGTCAAATCTTGATGAACCTTGGGTATTTAACCCCCATCCATCACATCACCCTTGAAAGGGACTACAAAGGTTCAGGTAGTGGAGGAGCACATAGGGCACAAACAAGAGGTTTTCAAACTATTAAAGGACAACTTGGTTATGGCACAAAATAGGATGAAACAATAAACATATCAACATCTCATTGAAAGGGAGTTTGAAGTGGGGTATTGGGTAGTTTTTAGGCTACAACCATATAAATATATGTCCCTCAAGAAAAAAAAGGACAATAAATTATCACCAAAATATTATGGCCCCTATAAGGTGTTGCAAAGGATTGGAAGTATGACTTACAAATTGAATTTGCCTCCATCTTCACATGTATATCTAGTTTTTCATTTTTCTTTCTTAAAGAAGGTAATCAATGACAAGATCTTGGTCCAAAGTACTTTAACAGAGATTAATGAAGAAGGGAAAATCATACTAGAACCAGAAATACTATTTGAAACAAGGATTAAGTGGCTGTGAAATCAAGCAATTACTAAGCACCTCGTCAAATGGAAGAACCTACCGGTAGAATACGTGACATGTGAATATGTGTTCTTCATACAAAAATACCCGCAGTTAGTCAAGTGTTTAGTAAAACACTTGTTTGAAGGGAAGGGGCATGTTAATCCCTAAACAAAGCCGCATGTTAAGTATAAAACCCCATATTAATCCCTAGATATTGAATTATTATAATTGTAGTGTTATATTTGTATATAGGATATAACCCATCATTGTACCCTTTCATTATAATTGTACCCTTTGTATCACACACACACACACCAAAGAGACCTAATATTAGAATCATATAATCTCATCTTGTACATTGAAAATATTGTAAAAGGAGGTTTCCCCCTTGAAGTGGATTGTTATTCATTGAATTTTTATCATTCTCAATGCATTGGTTCCTAACAATGACCATGTCTCTTATGCAAGTATGACGCATGAAAAAAATTATTAGGATAAATATCTGGACACTTACGTGCTTGGGCTACGTGAAAATCAAACGAGTTGGGTAGTACACTATTGGGGATTCAAAATATAGATGAGTGTATTTTTGGCACAAGCGTCTATGAAATGTAGTAGTTGGATGCATTGATTAGGTGCACATCCACTAGGTACACACCCACTAAATGCACTTGGGCACATTTTCAAGCACAATTGAGCACAGTTGGATGCACATGGGAATAGTTGGACATAGTTGACACAATTTGGCATAGTTGTGTGCACTAGCCATGGTGGGTGCACTTGTTGGACTTGAATAGTTGGTAGACAAGAAACTAGAAGGAGAAAAGTTGATATATGGCACTCGGGTCCACTTTAAAGTTAAGAAGATTGCAAGTGCAAGGAAAGTCTCATATACAAAGGAGAACACATAAAAGGTGCCATGTTAGAAGTTTTTCTCAGTCATTCTAGGGTAAAGGAGATTTGTGGCTTGTGCTAAGTTTAGGTTTAGGCACAATAGGGAAAATTGAACTGTCTGGTTGAAAAGAAGAAGAAAATATGGCCCGTAGGAAGCAAGAATGTAGTTACTTTAGTGGTTGGATTGTTCAAGTCTATTTTGTAGTAGGCATAAGGAGTTACAGCATTAGATTCATTATATATTTTTAATAGAGTTGTAAGTAGGAGGCTGCAATTGATTTTTTTTATATCTATGACATTCTTCACACACCAAATTTAAGGAACCTACCTTTGATGTTGCATATAGATGTGTGTTGTGAACTCTTTTTGATTGTTGGATGTTACTATTCCTTACTTTTCATTGTGTTGGATAAGTGTTAAAGTGTTGTTGGGATGTTTTAAGGGCTTCATTTGGACGTGTGCCTATTATTGAATGAACTTGGTTGAGTAGGAATTAGTTTCATTTAACTGATTGTAGTTTAAGGTAAAGTTATGGGCATACTTGAATTGAAGAGGCATAGTCTGGTTGTAGTAGGAATTGGTTGGCCAAGCCCCTGAAGTGGAAGCAAGGTAATGTCTCATGACCTCAAGTGTTGAAACAAACTTGGTAGAAACTCAAGTTTGTAAATAAAAATTCAAGCAGACTATAGTTTGATGATAGGTGGTGTTAGAGCATACTCTTCATCAATTCTTGAATGAAAGGTGCCATCAAAGCTAATTCTAATATATTTTTTATGCTTTTCACCACTATTAGAGAACTCTTCGTCACATTGGAATGAAATTGATGAAAAAAATTTGTCGTTGGTACAAGTTGGAAAAAAGTCATAAGAATGATTTGAATACTAGAAAACACAGGCTTAGTTTCTTCTTGTAGTAAGTAGTCAATACATATCATCTACATAGAATGATGAGTTCTCTTGTTGTTTAGGGAACATTCTAGGTTTGAATCAACATGGTGAAACACTTTTTTTATACTTTGGCAGGCTCATCATATGTGCCTAGAAGGTCGACCCATTTCTAGGTTGTGACATGGAAAGCACACAGAAAAAGTCATGGATAACCAATATGGAATCCGTGGCCATGGAATTGGAACATTGGGATAAAGAAAATTTTCAATTATACCAAGAACATGTGGTGAAGGCTGAGCAAATTAGTGCACATGTTGAAGCTTGGGTTGCAACAAAAGTTGTAGACTTTGATAGACCAAGTGGAGACTTGGGAATTTCTTAAGTTGTGATCATTCAAGAGGAAGAATTTCTAAGATGACATCAACATTACAACAAGGAAGCAATCAAGATTTGCTCAGTCCATAAGTAATAATTTTGAATGTTTCCTTTTTTACCAGAATCATTTTTCCATAGATTTTTCTTTTAATAAGAACTTGGAAGACTTCAAATAAGTCCTAAAAAAACCAAGTTTGAAGGCAAATCTAGTAGCTTTGTGAGGATCCCAAATGCAGTAGACTTCAAAGACAATGTTGGACGTTCTGAGTACCTTGACAACAAGTTTGGGCAAGTTCACAGGAGAAGGTCATGAATGTGGTTTGCAAGATGAAGACATTAATGGTGTTTGTTCTATGAATGAAACCATGAGTTAGTTGAAGGTGGAAACCTTGTTAGACATTTGTGCAACCCAAAACCTTGTAAGTGAACAGATTTCTACAGAACCATGAGAACAACATGGCCACGTTAAAGCTGCTCAAGTCATTAGTGAAGAAAGCGATAAGAGTACTTTATTCTACACCTTTTAAAGTTTGGGAATGGTTTGGTAGTTTGGAATTGAAAGTGGCTCCATTGGATGATCTTACAGACATCCTGGATTAATACTTTCTCAATCTTGCAATTTTTTTTCCAGTGTCGAATGAGAAATGTTTCATGTTCTTAGATGGAACCGAGACTTGTGGTGTGCCTATGGTGACTAGAAGGAAGTTGGGAATGATGCCAAGAATGTTAGCCATAAATTTGATCAAGGAATAAGTGAATCCACAGAAAGGCCTCGTGTCATCATACAATGGAAAAAATAAATGGTTTTTTGAAAAGTAGCTTTGGGTACCAAAGATAATGAATACCATATAAGGAGTAGGTTGGCAACAATAGAGACTTTGGTGGTGTCAGTGTTGAAAAATATTGAATTGTTTTTCACTTTGAAGAACCAAAAGCAATACATTGGAAGAAAGGATGAAATTTCACCTGTACTATTTGTGTAGGTCATTGGTAAAGGCACTCACCAAGAAACAACTTATTGTACATAGAATTGTGCACAAGAAGAGATAGGTTAGATGGATGTCCAACTTTTTATGAAAAACGGTATAATTTTTGGTTCTGAGCAATGCATGAATGCAATCACCCAACAAGACTCTTAGTTGGATGCATAAGACCTGGGAGATGAATATGTCACTAATCATGATGCAACTAAAATTGTAGAGTTTTGAAGATTAGATGTGGGGATATATGATTTCTAGTTGATGGAAAACCAATTAGAATAATTAAGCTACACTCCATAACAAAAGGAGGTAGTTTTGAGATACTTGAGCACAAACAACAAGCAAGAAACTTTGGTTGGAAACAACCTTGGCAACTTCTTGTTAAATCCTTTTCTCTAACAAGTCGCAGGGTGGCTCACTGCCTAAGAGTAGGCAGTAGACCCTAGAGAACCTATGAAAAAGTCACTTGGAAAATTATAATTTGGAGATGTCTTGACATTATGGAGGTGAAGGTGGTGATCTGTCCTTAGTTCAAAAAGAGTTGTGCAGGATGGATGAAGTATGGGTATAAAATATTGATTTGGACACAAAGAAGTCTATTCTCGTGGAATATATGTGATAATTGGATTAATTACCCAAATAGTTCAAGGCATGAGAGGATCAGATGTACAAAAGCATGAAAAAGTTGATCAAAGCATTGATGTGGTAGTAGGTTTGGAAGGTGTAAGACATGTATATTATTTTGATCTTCTTGACGAAGGATATATTGCATTAGTAGTAGGCAGTAATAAAAACATTGAACTTAGATTGTAGTCATAGAAGGAGGCAAAAACAACAACAACAAATACATCCAAGAGGCATTTTTGGCATAATTTGGGCAAAGACACTTTGTTGAGAGGAAGAATTGGACAGTGAGATGTTGTATATAAATTCTAGTATTAATAGTCAATATCAGTTGAAGAAGTCAATTGCTAATGGATGCATGGGTTTAGGCAATAGAATTGAAGGATAGTAGGTTCTTGCGGATGTTGTGAGGGACAACAAAAAAAATTAGTGGGGGAGGATGTAAGGCTCTATCCTTGAATGGATTTCGACACCTCTACTGCATGATCACTTCAATGGTCACTAACTCACATGAATGAACTTGAAATAAGGTTGATGGATATAAAATTCATTTTTGGGTTACCTAGAAGAATGGAAAGGTGCACTACAGACATGTCAAGTTCCCTTGCTTAGACTAGGTGCACTATAGTCCTTGGTATCTTGCACTAGTTAATTACACCAATAGAAGCTTGGAAAGAGAACTTAGCAAGTGAAGGGAAAATGGGGGTTATGGTAGATGACTCTTTCTAATTTGCAAGTATGGTGCATGGTGGACAAGATTGGCATAAATATATTGACTAAATTTTATAGACTTGGATGTTTCAGCTACATCCAAACCTAAGGAGTTGGGTAGTCCACACTTTGGGGTTGCAATGGACGATAGAGGTGCCTTAAGGTACAAACATCCATGAAGTGAAATTTGACACACTTGGGTGCAGTTTTTCAAAAATTGGTTGCATTTGTTCACCCTTGGACATAGTTGGGCACATTTAGATGCACCCATGCACCAATTGGGAACACTTTGATGCACTTGGGTGCACTGAGTGTGATTGGGTGCATATGTTAGGTGAAATTATTGGATGTGGATGGTCTTCAGACAACGAAACAAAGGAATAAAATTCGATGGATGGAACTTAGGCCCACCTTCGTATGAAGGGGATTGCAAATTCAAGGCAGGTATCAAATAAAAATGAGGACACCTAAAACATGATACGACATATGAGTGTTGGTCATTCGTTCTATAGGAAAGGAGCTCTAAAATTTGTGCTAAGTTTAGTGTTAGACATAATAGGCATAACTTCACTTGTTGAGTGAGAAGAAAAATAAGATAGGACCTATAGGATGTAGGCCTACAATTTATTTAGGGGTTGGATTATGCAAGTTTGTTGGACAATAGGCATAAGGTAGTGTTACCTTATATTTATTGCACATATGTAATAGAGTTGGTTGCTTATACATGTGTTTTGTGGACTATTTATGATTAATGTATGCTATTGTTCATTGCCTTGTTTTGTGTTGGCTAAGTATTGGAAATTTGGAAAAGTGTTAAACCATTTCTAAGATGCTATAAAGGCGGTTGATGCACTTGTTCTTATTGTTGAATGAACTTGATTGAGTTGGACTTAGTAGTATTTAACAATTTTTATCTTAAGTCAAAGTTATGGACAAACCTTAAGTGAAGAGGCATATTCTAGTTGTAGTAGGAATTGTTTGAGTAGGACTTAGTCACATTTGACAAAATGTATCTTAAGGAGAAGTTAAGGGTAGTGAAGGAGGAAGGGAAAAAATAGTTACAACTATGGTTGTATAAACTCATTCACAAATACGCAAAATGGAACACACGAGTTATGTCACTAAATCTTGATTCATTCATTGCTTTTGAAGGAAGATATAAATACACATAGGTTTACTAATAATAGAATTTGATAAGTCATCTCTTCTAGAGATTTATTCAACTAATTGGATCCAACTGAAACTCTTATACAACTCTATAAAATTAGAACTCTCCAAAATGAGGTAATGAGAGTAATTACCATATTCCAACACTCCCTCTTAATTACGACCGCTAACAATTCTAACACTAACCATTACATAAAATGATGGTATGTTGGTCTAAATCTTAGCTAGGATTACAATACGTGATATTAACACAAAAAAAATACTTGTTTTACCTCCTTTACATGTTGGTGTAGCTTGTCCTCAGCTCTATTCTCTACAAACATTTTCTTCTGTTTGCTCCAAACTTGATATTCTACATACCTTTTCTTCTTAGATTCAATTTTACTCTGGTCTTCTTCTTCAACATTTCCTCGTCATATTTGTATTTTTAATCCGGTTCTTCTTTTGTATCTACTTGTACCTCATCTACTACTGACTTAACATTTATTTCAAGCTATGTAAGATGAAAAAACATCTTCATTTTCTTTCATCTCTTCTACCACTGCTGCAATAGCTTCAACAACTCCAATTGTTGATTTCATTTTTTTTTGTTCCTTCATTTGCTGCAGTTATGGAAACTTTTCCATACCCACTTTTATCTCCATCATACTTGGGCATTACAACCATATCCTCAAGAAATGTTGATTCATCATAAAATTCAACATTCACTATATCTTTGTTCGTGTCTTCAACAACTTCCATTGCTAGATTCTTCTCACATTTTGCTACTATTGCAAAGTTAGTTTCATTTTCATGTTCAAATTTAATTTCATCATCCACATGTGTATCTACACAGTGGGTTTCACTTTCTTTACCATGCTCATGCTACGCATCTCATACAGAGTCACCTTTTTCTTCAACAAATTCTTCGACAAATTTCTCTACAATGTTCAGGACAATTGTAGTCTCCATGTCTTGTTTATCTTCTTCTGCTTAGGCATGATCTTCCATAGCTTATACAATTATTTATGTAGTGTCAAAATATTCTGCTTCTTTTGTTACAACAATCACTTCATCAACAACTACAACACTCTATGTATCATCTTGATGTTGATCAATGTTGCTCCCCCTTTCATTGTATGCCATCTCCAGAATATCCCAAGCTTCTTTGGACCTGGTTGTTGCTGAAATTTTGGGAAGAATGCTCCCATCCAAGCCATGTTGAATGAGAAACAATGTTGCTACATCATCCTTCTTATTTTCTATGAGTTGATCCTTTTGATCTTGAATCATGGTCTCATAGGCTACCTTATTTGAGAGTTCTTCAAACCCATTGAACACAATATCCCATAAATATTGTGTAAGTATTTTGGTTCTCATATTAATGGTCCAAAGATCATAATTTTTACCAGAGAAATTAGGAGGTGGTGTGTGGATTTGGAAAACCATGGGTAAAATAGAAAAAAAAAATAGGAATAAAATAATACAACGAAATATAAAATTAAAAATAAATAAATAAAAATTTACAAACTCATATATAAAAAATAAATTCCACATGTGGTTAGGGAAAAATTAGGCTTGTTTCCAAATATGGGTCAAGGTTTTATTCCGGGTCAAGGTTCTGCACCTAGGTCAGGGTTCCACACCTAGAAATCAAAATTTGAAACAAATCATATCATGCAAACTCCAAATATTTGGATTTACATATGTATGAGATCCACATAAAGTGTATTCCCTTTAAACAAATCCAATTGTTTGAATGTCGCATCAGATAGAATAGGTCAACACAACACAGAGGGAGTCACGTGGGATAACATAGGATAATTGGAAACTTGGATGACACATCATAAACCATGTTAGATGGAACATAACATGACACACAAGGTAATACTGAATTTTCCAACTTGTGGTTATTGGAGGAAGAAAATAGAATGAACAATTGGCAAGTCTTGATTGGATATCGTAAAGGCATGGATCCAAAATTCAGGATTTAGTTGAAGGTACTTGATCAGACAAATGTCAGATATGAATGCTCCATGGGATATAACACTAGGAAGTCAAATGGATTCCACTCAAGTGCTAAGATGGACACCTGAAATAAGTATCACGTGAAGATTGCATACATAGAGGCTTGGATGGGAAGATGACACATTATATGTCAAATCAGAAACCTTAGGGATGGCACATGATGAGGAGGCCTCTTAGGCCCTTGTAATAACCATCATACATTATACATAGACATTAGCATAAGTGACTATACATTTCCATAAGTGAATGCATGAATATATGTAAAGGATCAAAAGAACTTAACAAATGTTTAGTTGGAGCATGTACAATCACTCCAACCATATATCTATTGTATATATACTCATGAAGATGGAATACAAACTCGATTGGTTAACTTTCCCACAAATACTTCTTGAGTATCATGTGTGTGCTCCTAATGTGTTTTCCATGATGGAGCCTCTTATTGAATGTGAGTAATCTAGAAGATTACAACAATGGCACCGTTGTCTCCTTCATTCGGTTTGGGTGACAACAACATTGAATGGAGGTGGTGGTTTGAACTTGAAAAAGATGGAGAGATAAGAAGAGAAAGAAGACCTAAATATTTATCGTTGGTTGTTTCTCGTGAATGATGTTGTATGCTCATTGATTACTGCTTGCAAAAGGTTGGTGTTGCATGCAATATTTCTTTTTGATGCTGCTCACAATCCTGCACAAGAAATGAGATTTTGATTTCCCGTGATTTCTCATGGATGTTCATGGATTTCAAAGACATGAAGACAAGACTGTAAGGAATTGACTGCCCATGGGTGATTTTTCAATTGATCACAAGCCTGCACATGAAAAATACAAGAAGAAAGTGGTTTCACAAGTGAAATGAAGATGATAGAAGAGAGACATGGTACTATGGGTATTGCGATGCTAGATTATTGTTTTTACTTGTTAATATAATCACCAAAGAAACCCTTTCCCAAATTCCATAACTGATCATGATGAAAGAGTCATGCAAGGTGTGGTCGTTGGAATGAGAAAAATAACAAAAGTAACATCCGATGAAGAGGATATGCCAATAAAAGACTGTTGCAAAACAAACCAAAGTGAATAAATTTGTATTGAATTGTCAATGTGTGGAAAGAAATCTTGATCGATGTGATGTCTAATTAACATGGCCACCTTTTCGATCTGTTGCACAATTGAATGGTTGTCAACTACAACTTGAAAGAGGCTCTCTACTTTGATACTGGGAATGTTGTGTCCAGTCATCGAAAATTGATCTGAAAATAGAAGGCCGACTTGTTATGCTATGCAAGCACCCTCTACTTCATTAAAAATAAACTTTACAGGACCTTGCTTCATGTGTTAAAATATGCAAGATAGTTTATGTGTCAAATTTATGTATCTTCTTGTAAATGCTTATGTGTGAGGAAATGTTCTTTTAAAAGGTTAAATATGTACTTTAAATAAATACACAGCAACACAACTTGCAGCAAATAAACCATCAAACTCACAACAAGAACAACATGATAAAGGAGTTCACCCCCCTCCGGGCTACATCTCCTTGAGTCTCCATCAATGGACTTGGCTCTCTGGGATTAATTTGTCAAAAGTTCTTTTACAAGCTGCTTATCAACTCCAATGGAAAAACATATTGTACCATTGAGATCAGAACACATAAAAACCCCTAAAATGACTAATAAAACTCTGAAAACGGATCATGGCTCATTCGGGCATGACCTCTTCTACATGTGGCCATAAGCTTCACTGAGCTTCTCTTTGGCAAAAACACATGTAAAAGTCCTCAAAAGCCTCTAAAACCTGTCCCAATGTGTTCAGAGCATAACAATTAGCCAAAAATGATTATTCAATCATAGAAAACAAACATAGGCTCACCAAAACATGTCCTCAATCAATGAGGGCTTCAAGCTCCCTGGAGCTTGCTGAAACTTCAATGGCTAAAAACCTGCATAAGAAGTCTTCAAATGGCTATGAAAACAGTGCCAATGGATTCAACATGTCCAAAAAACCCCTAGCTGGGCTTTTACGGCACCTCAATCGGACAAATAATGAAGAAGATAGGCCTCCTGCCATTCTCTACCTCAAGTTTGTTGTCTTTGCATCTACAAAACGCACCCTTGTCAAATGAACCTGGCACACACGCAATATATAGCGTAAAAACCCAGCACCGAGCGCGCCAGCCCCTAACCGCCTAGCACCTGGGCACGTGGTCCTCCATACGACCGCACGCTCTAGAAAAAGGGTTCTGTTTATAAGGGCGAATGAAACAGTGACAAGTGGTGGGTCATTTGAAAAACTGTGCAAACCAAATCCAAACTACCCGCGCGCTCCGGGTAGGGTCATATGGTGCTACACATAAAACCGTGGCTAAACATTTAAAAACCCCGCGCCATTTACCGGAGGGTATGGTCGAGTGCAATGGGAATGTGACCGGGGGCTGTTTAAAACGTGCGCTCCGTTAACAAAGTGGTGGTCATATATATAACAACATATAACCACGGGTCGGGGCTAAGCCCCGACCCGACCCCCCGCCATACATTACAAATTGCAAATTCAAATACAATTAAACCCATTGTATAAACAAGGACCAATGCATGGCGCGCCGGTTGGGCGACCATTGCCAAAGCGCTCGATGGTGGAGGTCTGGAGTTCGATTTCGGTGGACTTAACAAAATTTTGAACAACCCAATAGCCAATAAAGGGGTGCCACGTGGCAGCCCATGACTGGGCCACGTGGCACCATACCATTCGCCAAAACCATGCCACGTGTCGACAAATGATTCGCTCAAATCTCAGCCAATCTAAAATTGCCATGTCACCTGCCAATTCAGCTCTGCCACGTCATCGTATGGTCATGCCACGTCAGCATCCGTACGGACTGTACGGACTGCACAATCAACGTCCCTTTTTTTGCCTGTTTGACGATTCGAACAGATCACAATATCTCTCGCTCCCGACGTCCATTTGAGACGAAACAAATTGCGTTGGGTTCGTGATGATGAGGGCTACGCTCTCGTTTGTTTTGAGGCAATTCCGAGAAATTTGATTTTTGAGCTAAAATTTGACCCCTGGTCCAGATTTTGATAAAAAATAGTGTCTATATTGAATCGTTATTAGAACAACTGTACTTGTGACTTTTTGCTTTCTATTAATGAATTCCTTACAATTATCAGTGAATCATAAAGGATTGTTGTAAAATGCACACTTAAACCTATTTGAGTTTTTTTGCTGAAGTAGGAACACCATTAATATATGTGAGTCATGATGGTATGTGACTGAAAAGCAAGCATTTTATAATTGGGTTCTAGAGTTGCATGGTGAACATACTCTATAAAGAAATTGTGAACATCAATTTCCAACACACTACCTTCGACTGAGAGCACATCGACATCGACTGCCATTAAATATGATGGAAACACTGATTGTTGGTCGTGTAAAAGTGATATCTAGTCTATATCTCATCAATCTAGTCAATTGGTTGACCTGAGCGACCGGTTGAACGTATTGACTTATGACTAGCCCAATTGGTAGTCTACTGGTCGACTGAAAAATGCATGAATTGTAGGATTAACGATCAAAGATATATGAGCCAACAACATAATCTAGTTTGATTGATTAAAAAATCAATGGGACATATTGTGGAAGCATTTTAAACTGCCTGTAGCATAATAACAATACCAAATAATATAATATGAGTTCCATGTGTAATGTAGGACTTTTATTGGATTTTTATGGCATTAGAGTTGGAAAAAATATATGAATGTGATGGAGTCTATGTCAAATGTTGAAAATATTTACATGAAGGATATTGTAAGTCAAATTTTAGTCTAGTCAAGTTTGAGTTTAGTCAAGTTGACTCGACTCATAATCGATTCTGTAGTCTATAATCAAGTTGAGTCGAAAAATAAATGAAAAATATATATGTTGAGTGAATCGATTACACATCACTCGATTGAGTCAAGTGCAATTGAGTAAAAATTTATAGGAGGGGGTTAAACATGCATTTTCAAAGGCAGATGATATTTTCCACCTATGTAATGTAAGTTGGTCTTTAGTCAACGAGATCAATTTCTCACCAACTTCAGTCGATATTCAGTCGACAACATTTGTCCCAGAAAAAAAATCTGTCTTTATATAATTAATTCCTAGTAACAATTAGAGTTGTGTCTTAGTAGAGTCAAGTCGCATGCGCAAAGTCCTAGTTGAGTCAAAGAGTTGTCCTTCATGTAATGTAAAATGTAGACTCCATATATTTCGAGAAACCATAAAGAATAAAGGAACACATCCATGTTCAAGAAGCAACATAGAAACAAGTTTGATGAGCAACAAATTAGTAAAGCATTGAAGGATTAATCAATGATTATGAGCATTGTTAATGAATTTTTGCAGTGGTTGAAGGCATTCAAGAAAGAGACACCAAATGACATACACACACCGGATCATTCTCCAGAGCCAGCACCATCTCTGCAAACCAAGATCCGCTATTGTTAAGTACATAGGGTGAAAGTTTGTTTCTAGAGTGAACGAGGTTTGTGAGTGACCATATTTTAAATATATATTTGAGTGGAGATTTATTGGCATGATGGAGATATGAGAGGTGATACTTCCCATCCGTTCACATAAATTCCAGCTGCAAAGAAAAACAACCGAGAGGAAGGAGATGACCTGGCTTGTGGCTTATGTGAGGTTGGCGATATTTTATTTTTTGGGTGGTTGTTACATAACATTTTATTTCAGTTTTTAGAAAATCTAAACAGAAGAGAGAGAACACATTACCCCTCAATCAATCCACATGCAAGCATCCCTGCAAAGGAGGTATGTTTTTTTCTTTTTTCACATGAAAAATGATTAGTGGATATTTGCTTGGGCTTTGAGCAAACTCCACCATTAAGAAAATCAAAGTGATTATGTTTAGTATACGAAGTATGAAGTGGAATGTTTGAAGCATTGAATTTTAGTACTGTTTGTTGTACGCAACTTTTTGATAAAAAGTCAAAGAAAAGATAATTTTTTGTTTCTTAAGGTGTATAAGAAGTTTGGATTATGTATTTTTTAAAAGATACATTTTCAAATATAGTGTACACCAAGGATTGACATTTTGTGGTGAATCTGAGTTATCAGTATAGATTTGTGGAGCAATTGTTATTTGCCACCACCTCCTAGATTTTTTTGGTAAAAAATATGATTTTTGGACCATTAAGATGAGAACCACACTACTGAACAAGACTACTTATGGGATATTGTGTTGAATGGGTTTGAATAACCCTAAAATTAGGTAGCCTATGAGACCATGATTCAAGATCAAAAGGATCAACTCATAACAAATAAGGATGATGTAGCAACATTGTTTCTCATTCAACAAGGCTTGGATGAGAGCATTCTTCCCAAAATTGCAACAACAACCAAGTCCAGAGAATTTTGGGATAATATGGAGATGGCATACAATGAAAGGGGGAGAAACATTGATCAACATCAAGATGAGCCACATAGTGTTGTAGTTGTTGATGAAGTGACTATTGTAACAAAAGAAGTAGAATATTTTGACACTACAAAAATAACTGGAGAAGTTATGGAAGAGATTGCTCAGGTATCTCAAAATTGCCTCCTTTTGTGATGGTGTGTAGCCTAATTCTTCTTATTGGTTTACCATCATCTATAAATTATACATACCTACAACTAATCTTCAAAACTAGAAATCATGAATGTCCCAGATCCAAATTTTATTGTATTTTATTGTGTTACTATAACCCTGATCCCCAGTGGAACCTTGACTCATTTTAGGATCTGATTATTGGATAGTGAGCCATCAGAATTACCTTAATGGGATTAATTTCTCAGGTTTTCCCAATGGGATGACAACAGGAAATCTCTTCGAGTTTTCCAAAATTTGAACCCTGAAGGCCTGTCGGGATCCCCTTTATCAAAATAATTTTTCTGCATGTCAGACTTGCATCAAGCTCCCTTTAATCTTATGGGTCACCTTACATAGTGTTAACATGTGACAAGTTGTATGATGTGTCATCCTATCACCCGTTGGCTACAAGCCACATGCCTGACTTTGGTTGGTGCAGTCTTTATCTCAATATGACAACCCTTGACTCAACAACTTGTGTATTATCTGACTCATCCTCCCATAGTCTTACCTGAGCTTGATATTACGTGGCCTTGATGTGTTGTCTAATGTGTTTCTGTAATATTCTATATTACACGCATTCAAGAAGAGGATCCATCATGGAAAACACATCAAGATCACACACGCGATACTCAAGAAGTATTTGTAGGAAGGCTAACCAACCGAGTTTGTATTCCATCTTCATGAGTATATATACAATAGATACATGGTTGGAGCTTCCATACCCATGTAACACCCCCGCCCCCCCTCTCTAAATCATTAGTATATGTAATTAATCACGACTGGTGATTTCCATACAATGGCATGTAAATAGTGTAAATGTATTATTGTTTAATTGTAAATGCCAAAAACTGATTGTGGGGTGAATCCTTAAAGTACTAGCCATGATATCACTAGAGGAATGAGAGGAGGCCCTATAAATCCAAAGGACCTAAAGACCTATTCAAATTATTTCCCTTAACCCCGATTTCAAGGAAAATCAATTAATGAGGGAGGATTGGTAGTTGAAAAACCAACCACCCCAATGAATGGAAGTATAGACAAATGCCATAAGGGACATGGAGCTATTAACCAAAGGACAATAGGAAATATCACCATGGGTTCCCTTGTCCGACCCACGATTTTCCTTTTGATAGAGGAAATAAAAGGATAGGTCGAGAACCTTCCCATGCTATGTGTGCAAGAGAAGCACATGATTTCAGAGAGGAGAGGAGAGTTTAAGAGGGAGTAGCAGGACTCATGGGAGAGTGCAGAACGCAACCTGAGGGGAGAAGGTTGTGATCTTGATACTAGGAAAGTATCTGAAAAACCGAGCATGCAGAGCATATGGTAGGGTGGAAAGGAGTGCACCCACAATTAGTTGGTGGCTATAATCTGCAATAGATAAGAATCTTCCTCCCCGTGTAACTTAATTGAAAGCAAAGGACTCATGCTTGTGATGGTATGGTTAGTGTATACATGTTTTATGGATTGTGTATCGTCCTTTAGAAAGTTATTACATTGGTATGATAATGTATATGTATGGAAATGGATGGGTAATGCATATCCGAGCAGGGGAATTCCTGCCTTTTACCTTGAATGATTTAGGAATTGTACACGAGTTCCCTCTTATGGATGAAATTGTATATTTGTGCCTCCTATGTATGAAATGGAGATTTTTTTGTGGGGTGATGTCTAGGAAAATATAGCCAAGCATATTAGCTAAGAGACACATAATAGGTCAGAGAGGGAGAAATACTTTAACCTTCCTCCTATAAGGGATTAAATTGTACCCATAGTTTTGGTTCGAGATAGGTCTCTGTGTAATGTGTGGAGCCTTAATCTCCAATGAAACATCTGTCCTGGTGTGGACATCGTGCAAAAGAAAAAAACTCTAACCCCACCTAAATGATGAAGAAAGAATGCCTTAACGGTTTCGGGGCAAGGTGAGTGTCCCAGAAGGTCTAGTAAACCTAGAGAAGGGGCCCGGAAGAGTCCCTGGAAAGGCTAAGTACAAGATTGAACTGTTAATTGAAGGAAGAACCCTTAAAAATTTATGAAGTCTAGATTTCAGACTAATAACCTGGAGAAATTCAATGTTTTAAGATTAAAGGAATCATAGTCGTTCATTCAACATCACAAATAGATCCTGACCCTCCATAATAGTAGGTTATGGTGCCATGATATGAGGTATCTCGAGCCAACAAGGACCGTTGATCTATCAGGGAGTGAATCTAGGAGATAATCGGGACCATTGGAACTCCCTGTGGTGAGCATCGTCGGAGTTAGATGGTCAGAGTACCCTTAGTTTAGGTACTACGGTGGGGAGAGTTCTAAGGGATATTATAGACGGTTGGATCCTTTGTGAAGATATCACAGGGGAACGACATTCAGAGTGTTCCTGGAGACCCAGAGAGGAGGCACTCCAACGAGGAAATCCCAAGAGATGATTTGGGTCGTTGATCGATGAGGACGTGAGAATCAATCCCAACCGTCAATTCCTCGTGGGCCCTACCAACTCCCTTGGTGAATATTGACAAAGGGGAGTGACGTCAAGGTGACGGAGGGGCTAACCTGGTGGTTAGTGTGTTATAGGTAGTTTATGTGTCTGCACATGTTTAGCCAAGCTGAGTGTATCAAGGGTGACATGTACACCACACCAAGTCCACGTGTCGAATGATGGTTATGCCATGTGTTAGTGTACCTTGGCCTATTGAGAGAGTGTCGAACAATGGTTATGCCATGTGTTAGTGTAACTTGGCCTATTGAGAAAGTGGTTGTGACACAATATGAGTGACACATGTCTTGCCAATGTGGTAGCTTATGTGTCCCTTAGGGTGACGCATGATGATAGTTGATTGGCCGATGGGCCAAATGTGGCCCAATTGGGCGAGAAGAGACCTAAAAACATAGCTTGAACATTAGTTGTTAGATCTAAGCATCTAAAGATCTCAACCATTCATCAGAGAGGGATGATCAGAATGCGTGGTGGTATCTGTGGGGAAGGAAATCCGATGGGAGTACTCTGAGGGATGACCAGGACCGTAGATCGACGAAAGGAAGATCAAATCCCAGTCATTGGGTTTGAGCTATATGCCTGCGAACTGAGGAGGGTCGTACGCTTGACAATGGTATGTCGAATTACAATTGGCCCACGTGGCATACAAATATTGGTTCATGTGCCATGCGGGCATTGTAACACGTGTCAAGTAGAATCGAGTTCTTAGGAAGGACCTTGTAATGTGTTTTTTAGTGCCACATGTCATGAACAAGTGGCATGGACACATGTCCAAACAAGTGGCAACCAATGTGTATAGAGGTGGAGACATGTCGATTTGCAATTTGTAGGATAGGCCTAATATGAGCCATGTCAATTTCATACATGGGGATAGGTGTCTTAACCCCTATCGTTATATCTTAGGTGAAGAGATCCTAACCATTCATCATAGGGTGATATTCAGAGTGGGTTATGAAGATACACTCCGACAAAGAAACTCTGAGATGGAAAATGGGTTGTCAATCTGTCGAGATGACATGGAGGGTGCCATGTGTTGAGCATAGAATGTGCCACATGACATAGTGATTTGGCACCTGCAGGTGGACGTTTATGAGGAATGCGAGTGCCATGTGTCAGGTGGATATGGTGCCATGTGCCATGCAGAGATGGCATCACATGCCAAGAGGATTTGGGAAAATGTAGGTGAAAAATCCGAGGGAAGATCTGATTCGTTGATCAAAGAGGGTTGCAATGAAACGAGAGTCATTGATCTGTCGAAGGCTCTACAAGGTACTCCAACAAGAGGGACTCTGCAAGGTGATTATATATGTAGTTCAACGAATAGGTTGAGATGCAATCTCTATCTTCAATCTCTATGGGTCCTACTTGGTCGAGGAGAAAATGGGTTAAAATATTTAGGTGTTAATGGTCGTGTAGGTAAAGACCTTGATGCATCCATAGTTGTTGATTAACTGACCCCCAGAGTCGTCAGATCTGTCAGGGCATGTATGGTTAGAGTATACAGTCAGAGTGGGATATAGTTCCATGGAAAGGGCACACCGATGAGAGGGGCCCAAAAGAATCAGAGCCATTGATTTATAGAATGGGCCGAGGGCCCGATAGGGTGAGGATCGAAGGGCCAGGTGGCGGATGCCATGTCATTTCTGTGTCAGATGGAACAAGTGATAGGAATCCACGTGGATTCCACATGGAAATTAAGTGATGTATGATTAAAGAATACCCAAGAAACCTTAGAGGGCCATTTCTTTTTCCAAAGCTAGGTTTTAAGCATGACTATATTCGTTGGAAAGCTCTTGATGAGCAGAAGATGATGGTTCCCTCGAGATGAGGTTTCAAGATGATTGAGGAAAAGAGAAATTTTGATACCCCATCCCTAAAAAGGGTACTTAGGGGGTTGGGTGCATTACAAAGTGGTATCAGAGAAGGCTACAACACTAGTCCTGGAAGGGCCAAAGATTAGTCAAAGGATTGGTATAATAAGCCAGAGATGAGCATGTTTAAAATAATTTTTCTACGTTAAAAGTTTATTTATTATCTGCATTAACTCCTTGAGGAGAAGGACCGCAAATTGAAACATTTATGTTATAATTTTTATACAATAGAAATATTAACATGATGACTTTAGCAGAAGGATTAAATTGTTGACCTGGTGGAGTGATATCTATTCCTACATAAGTGGGAATGTGTTGATAAGAACTTATGGTAATACCTAGATGTGAATGACTAAAAATGGTTGAACCCTGTTATAAAGCTACATGAGACTCGAGAACGAATGAGTTGAGATGATTTTCTCAAGTGTAATGTTCTCTATCCTTTGGATAGACAGAGCCTCTTACAATTGTGGTGACTGTGTATGTAAGGGATAAGACCCTTACGAAAATATCCTTGTGGTTAATGGAACTTAGTATGGACTGATAGAATCCTTAACAATATTAATTACTGCTTAAATAAAAGACTAAACCCTGTATATGAAATTCCTTATGATCAGAGGACTTATGGAAAATTTGTAAGTTCTGTTTGCTTGACCTGTACTAAATGAAACTTGTAACTGGGACAAACTATTTAAGAAAAAGAAAAAAGAGTCCTTTGGAATTTTGATAGTCCTCATAAAGGATATGAAATGGATTGAACATATGAGCCAATTTATGAGCTCATGGTTGTACAAAGAAATGTATGCACACCTATTGACTTGAGTACTTACTTATGCATGAAATCGTAAGTTGTGAATGTGTTGCAATGCATATGGTAATGAGTGAGCATGTATAAAACATGCATATAGAATTGTAATAATTTGTTTTTGGTTGAAGACTATAACTTGCGGATTGGGCATTGTGATTGATAATGACCCGATGTTAGTAGGAAAAGTAACAAAATGAATGAAATGTTGTTAATTCTACTGTGTATTTCCTTATGAAGATAAGGCTGTAATGACTAATGAAAGGCTGACATAAATTCTTATAAAGGAAATGCTTGGGCATTTTGAGATGACCAATGGGCCAGGTTGACATCCAGGGGTGGATGGAATCCCTATAAATATGGCTTGGTAGGCTCAAGTGGTATTGAGAGAAAGTCTAAAAAAAGGAACTTCCTTTGAATATCTGTTGACAAAGACAAATTTGAGGCATGAAGAGAAGTTGGCATTGTTCTTTGAATGCCTTGGATAATGAAATAATTACCTATTTGTGTTTTCCTCTGGATTGTGAAAGAAAGAAATAGGATTCTGATAATGCCTTTAAGTGTTCTTGTGAATGATTATGACAAATCATGAGTTAAAGAATGGTCTAAAGTATGAAAGGAAGTTGGATTTGGGCATTCTACTGCCCTGGGTAATACTGTAAATACCTAGTTGTATTTTTGAACTGTAAGTTCTTTTATAGTAGTTGGGAAATAGTGACTTCTTGCTGGCTATTTCCATGAGAGAAGGAAACATAATTATGAGTACCCCTTGTTGGCATGTCTTTCAGGCAGAAGGTAGAGTAAGATTGTTGGCATGTTTTCAGACAGAAGGCAGAGTATTTCTTTGTCATTGATGGCATTCTCAGCCCGACATTGATGAACAAGAGAAAGTGGAGGCAAGATCAGCAACGCAACGATGATTGCATGGCAGAAAATCCCGAAACCGACACACTCCATTTCAGAGTTTCGCAGACCAGGAAATCGGAATTTCAGAGACAGAAGGCAGAGTATTCTCTCGAAACAGGCACTCCATTTTGGAGTTTTGCAGACCAAGAAATCGGAGTTTTGGATACCGAGAGTTCGAGGAGTCAAGTATCGAAACTCTTCACTACAGGAGTTTCGAAGTTGCGAAATGAAAAATGCAGAAACCCCGCGAAACCATGATGTTTCAGAGTTTTAGATACCGGGAGTTGGAGGAGTCAAGTGTCGAAACACTTCACCACAGAAATCCCGAATTCGCGATATGCAAAATCATGAAATAATCCTAGTCGTCGGATTGAGGATTGATCTAGACTGTTGATCAGACATGACGAAGGCCGTGAAGTTTTTGAATTCACGAAAAGATCTGGACCGCTGGGTCCATAGGACACATGGTGAAAGATTGTCATTTCGCTGACTGCAAAGTCAAAGGAACGAAGTTCCCTAATCTCTCGAACTCGCGACATGCGAAATCGTGAAATGCCGAAAAGAGAAATTGTGGAAGGTTCTAACAACTAAACTTCATTTTGGAGATCGCGACTTGGAGAGTCGAGATGCTCGCATCAGGAAATCACGACATGCGAAATCATGAAATGCCGAAATGAGAAACTGTGGAAGGTTCTAATAACTAAACTCCATTTCAGAGATCATGACTTGGAGAGTTGAGATGCTTGCATCAGAAATTTGCGACATGCGAAATCGCGAAATGCCGAAATGATTGAAGCTAGTCCAGTTAAGCTCTTTTTTTGGAGTTTCGGGGATCGCGACATGGAGCGTCAAGTTATCTCATCACAAGGAATGCCGAAATGCCGAAATGTCGAATTGCGAAATGGAAAAATAAGCACGAGATCCATTATTTAATCCAACTGTGCAGGTGAACCTGAATATGATCGGAGGGCTACTGTTCCTTCTCACAGTTAATTGATCATTTACAAATCAGTTAGCAAAACTGATTCATGATTCTTGATCAGTTGGCGTTTCAGTTGCTGAGACGTTTTTCTCTGCCTAAGAAGATTCGAAGTGTAACTGTCATGGTGTTTGTGCATAAAATAAAAATATAGAGACTGTGCAAGGTTGGCTGTTCTGTATGAAAAATGAATTAAACTATAGAAAGGTAAAACTACAGTATGCGCAGTGTGAAGAAATCTCAGAGATAAGAAACAAAACCTGAACATAAGAGAAAATGTGAAGAGAGAAGAATGTGGACATATAAAAAAACATGAGAAGGACAGAGAAAGAGCAGATAGAAAGAGACAACAAGTTAAGCCAAGTATGAACAGAGCAGAAGAATAGTGTAGTAGAGAAGAATTGCAGAACAATGAAGAAGTGGTAATAATTGATTTATCTGTGTTGTTGCTTATTCAATCATTTATTTGTAATAAGGGTGGTAGGGAGGTGATAGGGAGGACTGTTGTCCTCAGAGCTTCAAGTGGGTGCTTGAACACAGAAAGTTGTAGCTTCCATCTGGTTGCATCCAGAAAAACCAGGGTGGCAGGGTGGTGCAAGGGAGAACAATTGTTCTCTATTATACAGGTTGGTGCCTGTGTGACTGGAAGTTGGTGCTTCCATCCAGTAGGTGCTGGAACACTTAGGGAGTTGTTGCTTCCTTCTAGTGGGTGCTAGAGAAACCAGAGAGTTGGTGCTCTCAAACAAGTTGGATCTTGTAAAACAGAGGTAGTAGCCTCACATTGAGTTGGTGCTCAATTATAGATGATGTACAAAACTTAAAAGACTACCTATCATTTCGAAGAATAAGAGGTGTTCTCCCTTTATGGGTTTCCTCGTGAAAATCTGTCTCTGTGTATATCTTATGTGTGAGTGATGCTCATTATTTATGTTGTCCATATGTAGTATAATATTGATGGTCACTTGGAGAAAAATTAAAAATGGTTTTAATTGTTAATATTGTTTAAGCACAGTAACAACTGATTCACCCCCCCCCCTCTCAGTTGTCTTAGTAATTTCAACAATTGGTATCAGAACCGGTTCCTTTTATTTAAAGGTAGATCTGTAAGCTTAAACATGACAAGTCATGAAGGGACTTCAACCAGTAAGCCTCCTCTGTTTGATGGAACAAATTTTGCCTTTTGGAAGGTTAGAATGAGAACATACCTAATGGCCTTAGGTGTTGATGTTTGGGATGTAGTAGAGACTGGATACATAAAGCCTGTTGTGCTAGCTTCCAAGGATGATAAGTTATAATTTAGCTTTAATTCTAAGGGATTGAATGCTATTTTGAATGGACTTGCAGAAGCCGAGTTTGTAAAGGTAATGCATCTTCAAACTGCCAAAGAAATGTGGGATAAACTTATTAATAGTTATGAAGGAAATGAGAAAGTAAACGATGCCAAACTTCAAACATTTAGGTTGTAGTTTGAACAACTAAAGATGAATGAAGATGAAATAGTTAGCAAATATTTTTTAAGAGTTGAAGAACTTGTGAATGCCATGAAGGGACTCGGTGAGAAGTTTGAAGGACCACTCTTAGTTCAAAAGATTTTAAGATGAGGCTTGATAAATTTAATCCAAACGTCTCTGCAATAGAAGAACTAAATGATCTTAAAACTCTGTCCATTGATCAACTTCTAAGAACCTTAACTGCATATGAAATGAGAATTAGCAAAGATAAATCCATTACTAGAGAAGCATCATTTAAAGCATACAAGAATACTGATTCAGAATTAGATGATATTGAGGCAAAATTTGTGAGAAGGTTAAAGAAGGGATCAGGAAAATATCAAGGCAAGTTTCCCTTCAAATGCTTTAACTGTGGTAAGATAGGTCATTTTTCATCTAAGTGTCCTCATCCGAAAAAGGACCAGACCTCTGATGATGAAAAGAAGTACAAATTCAAGAAGTATAGTAAGAAGAAAAGTCTGGTTGCAAATAATGACAATTCCTCAGAAGACACTGATAGTGACTTTTCCTGTGAAGATAAGGTAAATGACTTCATGCTTATGGCCAAAAAAGATTATGAAACTGAAAGCACAGGTAGTGATGATAATGATGAAGAATCTGTGGTTGATATGGAAGGAGAACTGTTCAGTGCACTGTAAGAGATTGACAGACTCAGAATTACGAACAGAAAGAAAAAACAATTGCTGATACAATTCAAGAAAGATAGTAAACAACCTGATGAAGACTTTGTCCTGCTGAAAGTGGAATTAGAAGAGGCAAAGAAAATAGAAGACATACTAAAACAACAGTTGTCAGAGAAGAAAGCTAGGTGTGAAGCCTTAGAAGAAGAGATAGTAAAAACCATAAAATAAATGGAGAAGTTTAAGGAATTGTATCACCAAAATCTTCCAAGTATTAAAGCCTCAGAAGGATTAACCTCCATTCTAAATCAACAAAGAAACCCAAAGTTGAAAGCTGGATTGGGGTATGAAGAAGGATCAAGTAGTGACCATCCAAGTAATACATAACCTATCAAGTTTGTCAAATCCTCAAACATTGACAACAGTCACTCTACAGAAACAAAGAAATAAAATCAGCCACCAAGAAGGAATGAAAGAAAAAATACCAGAACCGAATCCGTAGATCAAAGAGATTATTGGCATGAAAGAAATCGACCTCCTCAAAGAAGATAGATTTTTTCAAGGTACAAAGGTTTTTTCTATGGTTATTGCTTTTTCTGCTCTAATTTTGGTCACAAAGCTATAAACTGTTCTTGAAGATTTAGATATGAGCAATCAAGTTTTTCAAGGAATAATTATCTGCCACTACAAAGATTGAGATAGCCAAGCAACAAATAATCACAAACTATAAATCATGTGATAACTAGGAGGACACAGGTGAAACACAACAACAATTATGAGCATAACAATTGTTATGATCTGTTATTTAGTGAACCAGAATGTTACAACTACCATAATTATGGACATAAAGTTGTAGACTATCACTTAAAGAATTACAAGTCAGATTTGATCCCCACTGCTGAAAATGTCAAGGTTTGGAAGAAGAAAACATATGACAAGTGTGGACTAGTGTTATCAGCCCAAAGACAAAAGAATCCCTGGTATATTGACAGTGGATGTTCCAAACATATGACTGGAGACAAAAGTAAGTTTCTAACTCTAAGTGATAGCAAATCAGGGAATGTAACTTTTGGAAATGATGCACCAGGAAAAATAAAAGGTAAAGGAATGGTAAGTTTGAGTAATGGCAAAGGGAAAACTCAAGATGTGTTGTTTGTAGAAGGTATGAAACATAATCTGCTTAGTGTCAGTCAAGTCTGTGACCGAGGATGTGAAGTCGTTTTTACCTCTAAAGACTGTAGAATACAATCTATGAATTCAGGACAGTTAGTTGCAAAAGGGATAAGAACAGAAAACAATGTCTATGTGTTAAAAGAAGAAAAAGAAGAATGCCACTTAAGAAAGTATGATGAAAGTTGGCTGTGGCATAGGAGACTTGGAAACCTAAATTTTGATCATATAATCAAGCTAAAAAACAATGGGGCAGTAAAAGATCTTCCAAAGATATCAAATCCATATGACTCTGTTTGTAAACCTTGTCAGATAGGAAAGCTTACTCACACTCAGTTCAAATCTAAAAACTTTCCTTCAACAGAAAAACCTCTCCAGTTAGTACATATGGATTTATGTGGACCATCAAGGAAAGAAGGTACAGGAAAAGAAAATTATTTTATGTTGATTATTGATGATTATTCTAGACTAACTTGGGTTGCCTTTTTGAAGGAAAAATCTGAAGCATTTGAAAAATTCAAAGTGTTTAAGGCTCTGAACGAGAATCAAATAGGAAAGAGATCAAAGGCAGTAAGATCTGATAGAGGAGGAGAGTTTACTTCGTGGAACTTCAAAGAGTTATATGATAAACATGGGATAAAAAGAGAGTACACAATTCCAAGGACTCCACAACAAAACAGAGTTGTTGAGAGGCAGAATAGATCGGTACAACAAATGGAAAGATCAATGATGAATGAAAGGAACATATCTCAAACATATTGGGTGGAAACAATTCATATAGCTGTTCATATTCTTAACAAAGCTCATCTCAGGCCACACAATGACAAGACTCCTTATGAACTATGGTTTGGAAGACCTGCTTCAATCAAGCATTTTAAAGTCTTTGGAAGCAAATGTTATATCAAGAACAATGATGAAAATATTGGCAAATATGATGATAGGGCTGATTAATGTATCTTCTTGGGTTATGCTACACATAGTAAAGGGTACAGATGTTACAATAAGAGATTGCATAAACTAGTTGATTGCATCGACATAAAATTTGATGAAGAAATCTCGGTCAGAAATGTAAGCAATGTTGAACCAAGCACAAAAGATATAGTTGAAGATGAAGATGAAGATGAACAGGTCCAAGGATCAGAAAGGGATGAATCTAAATCACATGAAGATACGAATACTCAGACTGACACAAATCAATAGAAACGAGCAAAATCACCTCTCAAAATTGTTAGAAAGAATCATCCTGAAAATCAGTTAATTGGAGATATAAATAAAGGAGTTCAAACAAGAAGGAAATTGATTAAAGACTCAGAATAGTCTCATGTTTCTTTTTTATCTATGACTGAACCTAAATTTTTTGATGAAGCTAGCCAACATGATGATTGGATTAGAGCAATGAATGAAGAAATTGATCAGATTGAGAAGAATAATACTTGGGAGCTTGTCCCTAGACCTGAAGATAAGAATGTAATAGGTTCCAAATGGCTGTTCAAGAATAAAATGAATGAAAAAGGACAAGTTGTTAGAAATAAAACCAGATTGGTCTGTAAAGGGTATGCACAAGTTGAAGATCAAGATGTTGATGAAACTTTTGCACCAGTGGCAAGATTGGAAGCCATCAGAATGTTTCTTGCTTATTCATGTCATAATAACTTTAAAGTTTATTAGATGGATGTTAAGTCAACATTTCTTAATGGAGATCTAGAGGAAGAAGTTTATATGGAGCAACCTGAAGGATTCTCATTGACAGATAATCCTAATTATTTTTGTAAGCTGAAGAAGGCTTTATATGGACTAAAACAAGCACCACGAACTTGGTATTATAGATTGGACAATTGTTTACAAGACAAAGGGTTCAAGAAAGGTATTGTTGACAACAACCTTTACATTAAGTCTGAAGGTGATAATTTACTAGTTGTTTTGGTTTATGTAGATGATATTATTTTTGGCTGTACTAATGAATCATCTGTCCAGTGGTTTTCTAACTCCATGCAAACATAATTTGAGATGTCCATGATAGGAGAAATGTCATATTTTCTTGGATTACAAGTAAAACAGAGTTCTGCAGGAATATTTATCTCTCAAGAAAAATATTTGAAAGAGATGTTGAAGAAATTTTAGATGGAGGATTCCTCTCGTGTTAGCACACCTATGGTGGTTGGTTGCAAGCTTAGTAAAAGCGATGATTCACCAGATGTTGATCAAAGGACATATCAGTCAATGATAGACAGTCTTCTGTACATCACAACATCCCGTCCTGATATAATGCAAGTTGTTGGAATGGTAGGTCGTTATCAGTCTGCTCCTAAACAAAGTCATTTGGTAGTTGTCACAAGGATATTCAAATACTTGAAGGGAACAATGACTTATGGTCTGTGGTATCCCAGAAATCAGAATTTTCAGTTAATTGCTTATTCAGATGCAGATTGGGAAAACTGTGTTGATGAGAGAAAAAACACCAGTGGAGGAGCATTCTTTCTGGGTCACTCATTAGTAGCATGGCTCAACAAAAATAAAGGATCAATTTCATTATCAACTACAAAGGTAGAATACATTGTTGCTGCTACTTGGTGCACACAAATTTTGTGGATGATTCAAACTCTTGCAGATTTGAAGGTAACTTACACTGATCCCATTCCAATTCACTGTGATAACACCAGTGCCATTAGTGTCTCTAAGAATCTCGTTCTTCATTCCAAGACTAAGCATATCCCAATAAAGTATCATTTTCTCAGAGAACAAGTTACAAACATAATTGTTCAGCTGAATTATATTCCTTCCACAGAACAGATTGCTGATATATTTACTAAACCATTAGCAACAACCCCTTTTAGATATCTTCGTCAAAAGTTGGGGGTTATAATTTCTTTTGTCTAATCTATTCACCTGGTTAGGGGGAGTACTTATTGAATATCTAGTGTATTTCTAAGCTGCTCATAGTTGACAGGGGGAGTATGTACTGCAACAACTTAGGGGGAGCATGTTTCTTCTTTAACATTGATGTCAAAGGGGGAGAAAGTATAGTGACTTCAATGATGGCTATAGGGATGTTGCAGTGGTATAGTTGCATATTTGTTTTTAAAGAAGTTGCCATCAATGCCAAAGGGGGAGATTGTTGGCATGTATTTCAGGCAGAAGGCAGAGTAAGATTGTTGGCATGTTTTCAGATAGAAGGTAGAGTATTTGTTTGTCATTGATGGCAATCTCAGACCAACAATGATGAAGAAGAGAAAGTGGAGGTAAGATCAGCAACGCAACGATGATTGCATGGAAGAAAATCCCGAAACCGACACACTCCATTTCAGAGTTTCGCAGACTGGGAAATCGAAATTTTGGAGACAGAAGGCAGAGTATTCTCTCGAAACAGGCACTCCATTTTGGAGTTTCGCAGACCGGGAAATCAGAGTTTTGGATACAGGGAGTTTGAGGAATCAAGTATCGAAACTCTTCACTACAGGAGTTTCGAAGTTGCGAAATGAAAAATGCAGAAACCCCGCGAAACCATGATGCTTCGAAGTTTCAAATACCAGGAGTTGGAGGAGTCAAGTATCGAAACACTTCACCACAGAAATCCTAAATTCGCAATATGAGAAATCACGAAATAATCCTAGCCGTCGGATCGAGGATTGATCTGGACCATTGATCAGACACGACGAAGGTCGTGAAGTTTTTGAATTCATGAAAAGATCTGGATCGTTGGGTCCATAGGACACATGGAAAAATATTTTCATTTCACTGACTGCAAAGTCAAAGGAACGAAGTTCCCTAATCTCTTGAACTCGCGACATGTGAAATCGCGAAATGCCAAAATGCAAAATTGTGGAAGGTGCTAACAACTAAACTCCATTTCGGAGATCGCGACTTGGAGAGTCGAGATGCTCGCATCAGGAACTCGCGACATGCGAAATCGCGAAATGCGAAACTGTGGAAGGTGCTAACAACTAAACTCCATTTTGGAGATCGCGACTTGGAGAGTCGAGATGCTCGCATCAGAAATTCGCTACATGCGAAATCGCGAAATGCCGAAATGATTGAAGCTAGTCCAACTAATCTTTTTTTTCGGAGTTTCGAGGATCGCGACATGGAGCCTCAAGTTATCTCATCACAAGGAATGCCGAAATGCCGAAATTTCAAATTGCGAAATGGAAAAATAAGCACGAGATCCATTATTTAATCCAACGGTGCAGGTGAACTTGAATATGATCGAAGGGCTACTATTCCTTCTCACAGTTAATTGATCAGTTACAAATCAGTTAGCAAAACTGATTCGTGATTCTTGATCGGTTGGCGTTTCAGTTGCTGAGACGTTTTTCTCTACCTAAGAATATTTAAAGTGTAACTGTCGTGGTGGTTGTGCATAAAAGAAAAATATAGAGACTGTGCAAGGTTGGTTGTTCTGTATGAAAAATGAATTGAACTGTAGAAAGGTAAAACTACAGTATGCGCAGTGTGAAGAAAGCTCAGAGATAAGAAACAAAATTTGAACAGAAGAGAAAATGTGAAGAGAGCAGAATGTGCACATATCAAAAAGCATGAGAAGGACAGATAAATAACAGATAGAAAGAGACAACAAGTCAAGCCAAGTATGAACAGAGCAGAAGAATAGTGTAGCAGAGAAGAATTGCAGAACAATGAAGAAGTGGTAATAATTGATTTATTTTTGTTGTTTCTTATTCAATCATTTATTTGTAATAAGGGTGGTAGGGAGGTGCTAGGGAGGACTATTTTCCTCATAGGTTCAAGTGTGTGCTTGAACACAGGAAGTTGTAGCTTCCATCTGGTTGCAGCCAGAAAAAACAGGGTGGCAGGGTGGTGCAAGGGAGAACAATTGTTCTATGTTATACAGGTTGGTGCCTGTGTGACTGGAAGTTGGTGCTTCCATCCAGTAGGTGCTGGAACACTTAGGGAGTTGTTGCTTCCTTCTAGTGGGTGCTAGAGAAACTAGAGAGTTGGTGCTCTCAAACAAGTTGGAGCTTGTAAAATAGAGGTAGTAGCCTCACATTGAGTTAGTGCTCAATTATAGATGATGTACAAAACTTAAAAGACTGCCTATCATTTCGAAGAAGAAGAGGTTTTCTCCCTTTATCGGTTTCCTCGTGAAAATCTGTCTCTGTGTATATCTTATGTGTGAGTGATGCTCATTATTTATGTTGTCCATATGTAGTATAATATTGATGATCACTTGGAGAAAAATTAAAAATGGTTTTAATTGTTAATATTGTTTAAGCATAGTAACAACTGATTCCCCCCCCCCCCTCTCAGTTGTCTTAGTAATTTCAACACCCCTAAGGGACTTTTCATATGAATGAATGTAAGAATCCCATAGAGGAATAACATGGAAGTTTGGAATGTCAGTTTGTGTGAATGACATGGAAAAAGGGTGCAGGTAGTGAACTTGCATGCTGAATATCTATGTATCTAAGTGGATGCTTGAGTGCATGGAATGAATTTGTTATAGGGTTTCCCAGTTTGAAGGAAGAAATGAATGTGTCTGTAAGACTAGTCATCCCGATGGATGCAATTTTATCTTTAAAGAAGGTTGATATTCATATAAGATAAACATAAATGAATAATATGAAATATGCAAGAAAGGCATATGAATAATATATGGGTATATGTATACCAAATTCATGATATGACTACCTGAATAAGTGATATATAAGGCACAAATTGTGCTTGGAAGGATTTAATAAATACAATGGATGCATGGCTGACTCTATTTTGAAGAGTCGTGACTATTTTGTTTTGAATAGTATCTTGAGGGGGAGGTATTCCATATCCTCAAAGAAAGCTAATATGCAATACTGAAGGAGCGACGAGAAAGGGTGCTATGTTATTATGAGACAAAGGAAATATGAATTTGCCTTGAAAATTGCACACAAATGATTGTGAATAATTATGAGTGAGATGACTATAAATTAAACATGCAAGTAGTGAGTGCATGGCGGATAAAAGCACAATATAATAATGTGCATGTGTGGATGTGTAAATTGAATGCATAATAGAGATGCATGTTGATAATTCCTTATGGAATATTGGGTTAATCCATGAAATAATAAGCTGAAGTTGACTCTATATTGAGGTCATTTCAAATGGTATTGGATATGAAACAAGAGGGGTTGCATGTTGAAGAAGTTCTCTATGGAGGAACTATGCAAAGATTATTTAAAGAGAAAAGATCCATAACAACTGAGAAAATAAGGCAGTAGGATGCAAGCCTATCTATATAATAATCCTGAATTACATTCTAAAACATAATGCATGAGTGAAATACTAAAAAATAAATGTTGACCAATATGATTTGGTAAATGTGCAGAATGCACAGGTTCATAATTTAGGGTGAACAAAAAGCTTGTTGTTGTAGCATGTTGAATTATCAAATAAGGTCAAGGTGAACCTGACCAAGACTACCTAAATGAAAGAGCAGGAATATCCCAACATGGGATAGACTACAAAAGCAAAGAAGTAGGAAAGAAGGAATACTTTTCTTACCTTAAAACTATGAATTTCTTAACAAAGTTGTAAGCATTAAAAAAAAACAATTGTGAAAACAAGTACAACTGGTGAAAGGAAAATGAACAAATGAGTATGAGCTTGGTTGAAACCATGAATGTGCAAAGGCAATGAGACCTTGGGAATAGTTCATTCAAGATGAAAGTCTCATGATTATGCAAAGGAGTTGGAAAGAGTGAAGAGTCCCTTAACCCTTTTCTTGTTATGTAATGTGTTTCTTGTTGGATTACTGAGAGGGGGGGGGGGGTGAGTCAGTAATAACGTAATTATAATCCTTTTTCTTCAAATTTTATATCAATGTAGAATTATTATCCAATAACGAGAAGTAAGAAATAAACAATCACACACATACACAGTACACCAGTGTTTTACGTGGAAACCCAAATCGAGAGAAAACCACATAATTCTTTTTCTTATATGTCTTAAAGAATTACATTCATTGGAAGCACCAACTTCCTTTGTTTTCTAGCTGCAACTGGAAGGGGGCTCCAACCCCCTAGTTTCTTAGGCTACAACCTGAGGGAAGCTCCAACTCCCCAATTCTCTAGCTACAACTAGAATAAGGCTACAACCCTCAATGTTCTCCGGATACAACCGAAAGGTGGCTACAACCACTTGTCCTTGCCCCGTCCTGCCACCCTGAAGTAGAAGTACAATGATGGAACCACTGTCACACTATCACTGTGAGATATACTGCTGTAAAATTGTACCAATAAATCTGAACCATGTATCAACCATGCATCAACCTGTACCTCAACCTATAATCAACCTGTACCATAAACAAGTGCATCAACCATGCACCAACCTGTAATCAACTTGTACCATAAACAAGTGCATCCAACCATGTACAAAGTATGTACCAATCATGTGTCAACTACTCATAAACTATGACTTATCAATATGTACCAACATTATCAACTATACACCTCATGTATGTGCCAACTCATCAACTACTTGTCTCAACCATGTACTCAACATGTACCTCAACCAAAATCCCTCATCAATTTCATCATCCAAATCTGATTTGTAGCTCTATAATAGACCTGGTGTATATGATCACATTCCTGCAAACCTTCCTTAACTTTAAAAACAAGAGACTAGCATTTTCATCAAACGTTTCTTTAGTCTCACATGCCTAGTTTTGGATTAGTCAACAACCTTAACTTGAAGTAATCATAACTTTGAACCTGTAATGTATAAAGATCTGAAACTGATACACAATGTTCTTCAATGTGTTTTATGCAATTCCTCCAAGTGTCACTACTTGTAACCTCTCAGAAAATGAGTTATAGCAAAAATGACATACCTTGCTGAATTCTGACTTATTCTAGAGAGTGACCTTGTAGAGTGTGCACCGCACAAAATATTTGATGACTTGATCTGAAACTATTAAAAAACATACTACAAAAGTTTCTCTAACCAACACATTTGGTCTCACTAAATTTGGATCTGTTATGAAGAAGTTATGATGTTTTTACCCGAAACACCTGATTTTGACTAGTTTTAGGACTGACCACAAACTATATTTTCCACGGAGCGTAACTCCCAAAATAAAACGACCCACAAGCTAAGTTTTTTACCACAGATACTTGGATATGTTTTCTCACTTGCATATAAATTTCATAGTCTGAATCTATAGAAAAAAAGTTATAGCGAAAATGGTGAGATGACCTGTAAATAACATACCTTAGAAAGCACCATCAAAAGAATTTATCCTTCCTTGCATTTCGGCCTTCTTTTCTTCATCTTCACTCAGAATTCAGGTTTAGATATCCTTGGTTACCTCATACACATATATATATTCAATATGCTCAAGTGTGATTCAAATGAGAGAGCCTTGTCTTTTATTTATACTCTCCAAGTAGCTTCCTTAAAAACATCTTCTAGGTCACTTGGCCCACTTTCCTTATTTTAGGGTTGGGTCCACTTCTAATTTATCCATTAAATTTATTATTGAAATA
>ML780423.1:96572-127304 GCA_009831015.1 Picea engelmannii | reverse complement strand
CCTGTCAAACCTGTCCATGAGCCTATCTGTAAACTCCCTATAGGAGGTGATGCGACTGTGACCCAATGTCACCAGTCCATGATACCACCACTCGTGTGCCTCACCCTCCAAGTGTAAGGTCACGAAACTGATGGCCTCTGTCTTGGTCATCTGGTTGAGCTTGTAATACATGTCTAACTTCTGTACCCAATCTCTGGCGGTGTATTTGGATGATCCGTTGAAAGAAGGGATGGTGAGTTTCCCAACTTTTCGGATGAAATCGAGGTTATTCCCCTGCTGCTATTGTGGTCCTCCCCTCTGCAGCTCTCTGGGGCGATTCCTGAGTCTAATTCCACAGTACTCGACTAAGGTCATGTCCTGATGGAAGTCACGACCCAATGCTGCGTACTCCCTCCTATAATCTGCAATGTCGTCGGCATGAGTAGGTGGCCTTTGTGCTATTGGTGGCGGTGTTGCTATCGGGGGTGCCCTTTGGAAACTAGGAAACAAGGGTCTGGGAATCCTACTCGCAGAGGTGTATGTGCGAGAGGGTGACTGGGGTCTACTGCTTGCTCCCGAGTTCCCCTGTGCTACATGCGGGACTTGTGTATCTGGGGTGCCCACTCTAGCCAATCTATCAACCACCTGTGCCAAGGACTGAGACATGGTCCGTTGACTAGCTAACATACCCTTGATAACATGCATGAAAGCTACCTCTGGATCTATGGGGGCCTTTCCACTGCCCTCTGGTTTCTCATATCTGTCTCCTAGTATCCTCTCTGCCTCGTGCTCAACCTCATGCTCAACCCTTCTCTCTGCTTCTCTGTGTGTCTCTTCCTCTTCCTCTGAGCTAGGAGGAAAAGGGGGAAAATCAGGCCTATGCCTTCTTTCCTGATGCCTGTTGTAAGTGACATATTTGTCACCTACGTGTTCATGGCCCTCTGGGTCTTCTATTGCACTCATTGTCTTTAGTCACAGGCTGGCAAGACTAAAGCTATGATACCACTGTAATGTTCCCAACTTGGCTATTCTAGGAAACGCTGCTAATGTGTGTGTAGGATCAAAGGTTTACAACATATAAATGATCATACAAATAATAAACGCGATAAAGCATTGCAAAGTTTGTATTATGATATCTCTTTGGATTACAAAATGGCCGAATGCGGCTGAATAACTGACAATACTCGACTAGATCAACATATAAAGGATCTTAGCCGGAATATAAATAAGCAACTAAAATATAATACCTGGAATATGGGAGCACTGCAGAATCAATGAAGAATGATGGAAGACCTGGATGATCTTCCCGGTGACTAGGGTGTGTCTTTCAACACCGAAATCAACCAACTGGTGTCTTCCTCCTGGAATACACTGAACTATCTCTCCTGAGATGCGCCTCTTCTCCTCAATGACAAGTCATAATCTGCATAATAATGAATTAGGTCGCTGACCCTTCCTTTATATCTTTCCAAAACCCTAAATCATGCTGAAACCCTAATTCACTGTTGACTTCCAAAACCCTAAATCATGTTGAAACCCTAATTCACTGTTGACTTCCAAAACCCTAAATCATTGTTGAAACCCTAATTCACTGTTGACTTCTTTTTTTAGCTCATAATGACTTAAAAGCACTTTTAACCCTTTTTAGCTCAATGTCACTTTCTGAATATAACACCTATGACTGGAGTGACCTCTAGTAACCCTGTTTACCCCTCTTTGGCCCTGACTATAGTCTAACGGAGCAATTTAGACCATTAAGCCTCCTCTCTGGAGCTCCTATTTGGAAAGGGACATTACAATTGTGCATCAAAGAAAGAACACACTCATTTCATAGTGTAGTGCACACCTGTGTAAATGTACGAGGATGGTGCACCAAAGGAAGAGTGCACACATCCCAGAGTTTTGCACACACCGGATTAAGCACATGATTTTGATGCTAAAGATCCTTTGTATATATATGCTTTTGTTTTAAGGACACTGAGCATGGATGGAAAAAGCCAGTGTGCATGTATAGTAAATGTAATCACCCTCAATATTGTTAACATAATCACATCACTGTGTGTAGACTCAACTCAGATGAAACAAGACGGGGGGGCTAAACTCCATGGAAAAAGGAAAAAGGGAAAGCTTAAGTCAAGGGAATATTTTATTAATATTTTTGAAAGTTTAATTTATGGAAATGTATTTATCCTAAGTTTCCAAAGGATGGGAACGAGTCACCAAGTGGCTAAAATCTAGTACTGAAGGTGACAAGTGTCTAGTTACGACGATGCAAATATATTATTGATCCTTAATGTATTTTGGGGGATTACCACTCATTCCATGATCATTCAAATGAACTTCCTCTCTGAAGGAATACATGTTTTGTTGTAACTTACTGTCATTGCTTAACCCCGTGCTTGGGAAGTAGCATGTTCTAGTAGTGAACTTGGGCTGCTACAAAGAATATCATAGTGACATAAGTTGAGGTTCTAGTGGCGTGTCCTAGCCTGAGAGGTTGGGGACGTTACATTACGGTATCCAAGCATTTGGTTCAACACTAGACTTGTATGGGCCAGATATCAACATGAATTAGACGTTTGCACTAAGTATTGGTGCCACACAATGTAGAGTTTATCATGCACAAAAAACCACTGATGCATGGTATAGAGTTGTGATGCACGCAAAAATAGTGATGCACGGGTGTGCACACTAGAAATTGGACGTTAAAATCATCCAAGGAAAATGAAAAGAAAGAATTCTGACAAATTGTGCATAGATTTCATAAAATTGTCGCATTAATTAGTCTAAAAAATCTTGTTGACTGCACTTTTTGTAGAATTAACAACAATTATTTTAGGACGGGATCAACGTAGATATTAAAAGCATGGTAGGTGCATAGAGAACCTACAATGAGGATGAAGAAATGGGAAGGTTGTACACTAGTATGGGTATTGAAGGTACAAAATCCAATGGACGTAGGGAAGGATTAGAAGAGAGTATGAACTTGGTAGAGACCATAATTGTTTTTCAAAAGGTTGTTCAAAGTTATAAATATGATAATGATAGGCTTATGAAATCCAAGAGGAGCAACATGGCTTCAACATCAAGTTGATACAAAGCTTGGACAAAATTGAGAAAAATATGGATAGGGAGACCGATTAAAACAAATCAGGAAGACACAAGTCTCATGATGAGGGAATAAAAACAAAAAGTGATGACATACATCTCCATCACTCTCCAAGATATTCAGTTGGGAGAGCACGCAATAGTTCAATCACATCCCTTGTTAGGAGGCATAAGAGAAGGACTGGGGTGGACGAGCTATAGGGGGAAATGAATAAGATCAAGCCTCCTACTTTTGATGGTGAGCATAAGAAGGATGAGGATGAAGATACATGGTTGTTGGGTATGAGGAAATACTTCTAGCTTCATAATTACTCATCGTAGGCAAAAGGGTGAATTACCATTTATCATCTCAAGGGGAAAGTATCAATGTGGTGGGAGTAGTATATGAGGGTGAAACACATTAATGAGAATAAGTTTACTTGGAGTGAATTCAAGTGATATTTTGAAAATAAATATTTAACCAAGAACTACTATGATAGGAAAATGAAGGATTTCTTTGAACTTGAGCTTGGGAGCATGACCATAGATGAGTACAAAAGGAGATTTTTAGAGGTGCTGAAATATGTGCCTTTTATCAAGGATGAACATGTGAAGATTCAAAGGTACCTGAGTGGGATGCCATGATTTATTCGCGATAAGATACAATATGATAATCCTAAGACATTGGAGGAAACTATAAGGAGAGATAAATGTCTCTATGATTAGCAAAGGAGAAGACCAAATTTCCAAAAGGCTTGGGAAGAAAAAATGAAAAGCAAGGTGGAACAAAGGAAGAAGGGGACTAAGCCACCATTTTTCAGAAATACAACGCAAGGACAACCAACTTCCAAGGAGCCTAGAATGATTGAGACAATGGAAACCAGGCCAAGGAAACAACCAATGAAGTGTTGGGGTTGCGACAGAAATCATATGTTTACAGATTTCCCTCAAAGAGGTGAAAAAGTGAGGACCGTGCACAATGTACGACAAGCTGCGACAATTGAAGACACAGGCATAAGTGTACTAAGAATTTACGCAGCCCTGGAAAACAAGCAAGCTGAGTTTCAGTTGCACATGGTCGAGGTGGAAGTTAATATTAATGATCCACCCATTGCTATTTTAATTGACTCAGGGGCTAGTCATAGTTATCTAGATCCTAAAATGGTGGAAATATTCCAATAACCGATAAGCAAGCTTGGAAAACCTTGGTTGGTGAAATTAGCTACAGGGGAAAAAAGGAAAATTAATGAGGTGTTCAAGGCACATCGAATGGAAATGAGTGGACTGCACACAAAAGATGATTTGAATATCATACCTTTGGGCTAGTATGATTGCCTCATTGGTATGGATTGGTTGGACCAACATCATGCTATTATAGAATATTATAATAAGGCATTCATTGTCTTGGATGAGAAAGGAAATTTGAGAATAGTTCAAGGCATTCCAAGAGCTGTGACTATCATAAAAATTTCAGCCTTGCAATTGAAGAAAATATACATGAAGGGATGTTAAGTACTTGCATTGCACATGGAGGAGGCACCTGAGGATAAAGTGGCAAGTGTTAAATATTGTGCAGTATTAAAATAATTCGAGGATGTATTTAAAGAAATATCTGGTTTGCCATCGAAAAGAGATATCGATTTCTCTATAAATATGATGCCGAGAAAAACTCTTGTATCCAAGATTCCTTATAGGATGAGTATACCAGAGCTGAAGGAATTGCAGATGCAACTTGAAGAGTTTCTAAAGAATGGGTATATATTCCCAAGTGTGTCACCTTGGGGTGTGCCAATTTTTTTCTGAAAAATAAATAAGGTACGTTGAGACTCTGCATTGAATTTAGGCATTTGAACAAAGTAACAATAAAGAACAAGTATCCTTTGCCAGGGATATATTACCTATTTGATCAACTAAGGGGCACAAAGATATTTTCCAAGATTGACCTTAGATCTGGCTATCACCAAGTGAGAATAAAAGAGGAAGAAATCAACACGATTGCCTTAAGAACAAGGTATGGTCATTATGAGTTCACAATGGTGCCTTTTGGGTTGTCGAGTGCACCAGTTGTCCTCATGTGTTTAATGAATGAATTTTTCAGAGAATACTTAGATAATCTTGCTGACGTATTTTTGGATGACATCCTTAATTACTCTAAATCCAAAGAACATGAGAAACACTTCAAGATTGTGTTGTAGGTATCGAGGGAGCATTAAATTTATGAAAATATGAGAAAGTGCTCATTTTAACAGAGGCAAATTCATTATTTGGGTCATATCATTTGAGAGGAAGGAATAGTTGTGGACCCAAACGAAGATAAAATCCATTGAGGAATGGAAAACACCAAGAAATGTCACAGAAGTGAGATATTTCATGCGACTGGCTGGGTACTACAGAAGGTTTATTGAAGTCTTCTCAAAGATTGTGCATCCAATCACATCCCTGCAGAAGAAAGGTGTGCAATTTGTATGGACTCTAGATTGTGAAAGGAGTTATCAACACTTGAAAATTTTGTTGACTAGTGTGTCGATACTAAGGATTGTAAATCCATATGAAGACTTCATGGTCTGCATGGATGCATGTAAAGAAGGGCTTGGGGGAGTCCTTATTTAAAACGAGCATGTGATATGTTATGAATCAAGAAAGTTAAAAGATCATGAGAGACTCTATTCTACCCATGATTTTGAATTGGAAACTATAGTGCATGCCTTGAAGATGTGGAGACACTATCTCATGGGTAAAATATTTAAGCTAAGAATAGACCAGTGTGGTCTTAAATATTTTTTTGGACAACCAAGTTTAAATTCCAGAAAAAGTAGGTGGTTAGAATTCCTTAGTGAGTATGAATTTGATATAAATCATATCAAGGGAAAAGACAATAAGGTGGTTGATGCACTCAATAGGATAGTGCATGAGATGCATGTTGCAACCACTAACATGTACCCGACATATTTGAGAGATAGAATCATAGAATTTTCAAAGTCAGATCAATGCTATGAGGAATTAAGAATAAAATTACAAGAATATGATCTTAAAGAGGATGGAATTCTCTTGTTTAGGCACACAGTTTATGTACCTGACTCACCAGAGTTGAAAAATATGATATTGAAGGAATTGCATAATGTGCCTTATGCCGGGCACCCTGGGTATCAAAAGACAATAACAGTTGTAAAGAAGCAATATTATTAGCCAAACATGGAAAAGGAGGTTGTTGATTTTATTGCTAGATGCCTTAAATTTCAAAAGGACAAGGGTGAGCACAGACACCCAACTAGTTTACTACAACCATTTCCGATTCCTGAGTCTAAGTGTAAAGTTTTAATGATGGATTTGATAACTAAGCTTCCCAGATCATCCAAGCAACATGATTACATCATGGTGGTAGTGTATAAGCTCACTAAAGCTTCCCATTTTGTTCCAATGAAGTCAACTTACAAGGAAACTAATATTGCTAATATCTACATGAGATAAATTGCTAAATTGCATGGTGTGCCTAAGAAAATTGTGTTTCACAGAGATCCCAAGTTCACTTCCAATATTTGGAACAGATTATTCAAAGGAATTGGGACAAGTTTGAACTTTAGCACAACATATCACCCAAAATCAGATGGACAAACAAAGAGGGTAAATCAAATAATAGAAGATATGCTAAGGATGTATGTGATGGATAAACCATCAAAATAGAAAGAGTACTTGCATTTGGTAGAGTTTTCTTACAACAATGGGTATCAAGCATCTTTAAAGATGACTCCATTTGAAGAACTGTATGGTAGAAGGTGAAACACAACTATGAGTTGGGATAACCAACAAGATCGCATAGTTGTTGGGCCAGATCTGCTTCGAAAAATGGAAGAGAAGATGGTAAAAATAAAGCAAAATTTAAAAGTTTCCCAAGATAGATAGAAAATTTATGCAAATAAAGGCCAAAATTTTAGATAATTTAAAGTGGGTGACCATGTGTTCCTAAAATTAAAATCAAAACAAAGTTCCCTGAAGTTGGGGAATTTCTCTAAGCTAGAAACACGATATTATGGGCCATTCAAAATCCTAGAGAGGATTGGTCATGTCACACATATGTTGGCTCTACCTGTATCCTTGAGTATTCATAATGTATTACATGTTTCCTTACTTAAAAAGTATATACTTGATGCTAATCATGTCATTGATTGGAATGCGATTCAGGTGGAGCAAGAGGGCGACTTTTGAGTTCAACTAGTACGCACATTGGATCGGAAAGTCAAGATGCTCCAGAATCATGTAGTAGGAATAGTAAAGCTCCAGTGGACCTGTTACGGTCCCGAGGATGCAACCTCAGAACAAGAGGATGCTATGCGGGAAAAATATCTGCATCTCTTTGAGGAATTTTGAAATTTTTGATTATACATGTGTATGTGATGCACTGAGGACAATGCATAAATAAGGGGGAAGGGAAATGTAATATCCCTAGGCCAAACCCCAACTGTAAACCTAAATATAAATGTATATATATTTATATAAGCTGGTGAGATGTTGGTATCAAGTATTGGATTCAATTTTGTGCACAGATCCCATAGTTTGGTGATTACATGGGGATTTTGCATCAAAGAAAGAACGTGTACATTTCATAGTGTAGCATGCACCCGTGTAAGTGTGCAAGGATGACACACCAAAGGAAGAGTGAACACATCCAAAAGTTTTGCGCACATTGGATTAAGCATGCTATTTTGAGGCCATAGAGCCTTTGTATATATATGCTTGTGTTTTAAGGTTGGTGATCCTAGATGCAATAGGCCAGTGCACGTATATCGTAAATGTAATAACCCTCAAGATTGTTAATATAATCACATCCCTGCACACAGAATAAACTTAGACGAAACGAGATGGGGGGATAAACTCCATGGAAAAAGGAAAAAGGGGAAGCTTAAGTCAAGGGAATATTTCATTAATATTTCCGAAATTTTAATTTATGGATATGTATTTATCTTACGTTTCCAAAGGATGGGAATGAATCACCAAGTGGATAAAAGCTAGTCCTGAAGGTGACAAGTGTCTAGTTATGACCATGAAAATATATTATTTGAGTCTTAGTGTATTTTGGGGGATTATCACTCATTCTGGGATCATTTTGATGAACTTCCTCTATGAAGGAATACCTATTTTGATGTAACTTACTGTCATTGCTTAACCTTGTTCTTGGGAAGACTTGTTACTATCAAAGAGAAGGGTTGTTAGGCCTATGAGAATTCTCTCCAAGAGAGAGATTTTCTATTGAAGAGGTAATTTGTAAGGCCCGTGAACATTCTCTCCAGGTGAGAGTTTGCTGAGAATTGTTCCCTGTTGCACTGAGCATTAGATACAAGGATTTGAGGCTTCTTTTCCAGCCTATTTATGAATCCATGTAAGGGAAGTGGGGAAGTCAAAGGAATGTTGAGCAGAGAAGGGGAACACTTCCTGGGGTGGTACATGCATGTGGGGAATGACGGACTATAGGCTAGTTGCAACCGTCAGAACCTTGGACCAAGTCTTTTGTTGAATATAATACCATAGCATGGAAATATGAACCTTTTTTCCTGTGGATTTTAAGCCCCACCTCGAGGGTGACCTGTCACAAAAATATTATGAGAGACATAGTCTATGGCTAGGAGGAACGTTTGAGTACTTCACACAGTTGGTGACTTTTCATAAAAGATAAGCATCCCTCACAGGCTTGTTAATTACTATGTTCTTTAATGTTCATAGTCTTAAATAGGTTTACCTTCCTGTATGAAATTGCACCTGAATATTGTGGTTAATTCTGTGAAATGTTACTGCATATATATATGTTCCTTTTCTTGTATGCTACGACATATGTGGGATTGACAGTTCTAAGTGTTTCATGTTAGCTAAATGTATGATTAATTTGTATAATAGTGTTGCACATGAGAATTATGACAATTATTAAGTATTCATGTTAAGTTAAACCCTATGGTATAGTTAGAATATACCAAGCCAAGGTATGAATCATTGATCTTGCAGTGAAGCAATTCGCGCACACAAAGATGATAAAATCTATGTGCAACATCAGATTGATTGTGCGTGTAGTAGTATTATGTGTGCAGAGTGTTTGCACGCCCAACAATATATATGTGTTCGAAAGGGATAAGCCTGCAATAGACTTATGATATTTATTATACTGCTATAATTGTATTAAAATAGGTATACTCATAGTGTGAGACCCAACTTGGGTCTAGGCGCAGTACCTTAAGGTTGCGCGTGGTTATTCTGGTCTACTTGTAACCAAGAGCATTATAAGTAGTATCCGTGCACTAGTATTTTTTAAGTAGAATGGTATAGTAGTGATCTTGGGCTGCTACAAAGAATATTATAATGAAAGAAGTTGAGGTTGTGGTGACGTGGCCCAACCTAGGAGGCTGGGTATGTTACAGGACCAAACCAAGAAAAATCAGACATTGATAAAGTAGCTGAAATAAGAAGGAATGACATGTGTTGTTGAGAAGTAAAGAACATCGTGGATGATGTTGCTTTGAAGGGGAGGGGAATGTAACACCCCCCCTCTCTAAATCCTGAGTATATGTAATTAATTATGAATGATGATTTCCATACAATGACATGTAAATAGTGTAAATGTTTTATCGTTTAATTGCAAATGACAAAAACTGATTGTGGGGTGAAGACTTAAAGTACTGGCCCTAATATCACTAGAGGAATGATAGTAGGCCCTATTAAACTAAATGACCTCAAGCCCTATTCAGATTATTTCCCTTATCCCCGATTTCAAGGAAAACCAGTTAATGAGGGAGGATTGGTACTTGAGCAACCAACCACCCCAATGAATGGAAGTATGGAAGGCAGCTGTCAACTAGAGGACAACATGGAATATCACCATGAGTAACCTTGATTGACCCACGAGTTTCCTTCTAACAAAAAAATAGAAGGACAGGTCAAGAAACTTCCCATGCTATGCGTGCAAGAGAAGCGCACGATTCCAGAGAGAAGAGAGGAGAATCCAATAGAGAGTAGTAAGACTCATGGGAGAGTGCAGAACCTGACTTGAGTGGAGAAGGCTATGAGCTTGATACTAGGAAAGTATCTGAAAAAACTCGTTGAGGCCTAAGCTATGTGGGTGTGGGGAATCTCTACCAAGAGTAGTGTGAGGGAGGGTGCCCCTAACAAATTGTTGAGAACCAGAGAGAGAGGTTCCCTGGTGGTATCATGGCCTGACATAAGCGTGGCTTGTTGCCGGAGCGACTGAGCATGTAGATCCTATGGTAGGGTGAAAATGCATTCACCCACAGTCAGTTGACTAGCTATAATCTATAATAGATAAGAATATTCTTCCTTGTGTAACTTAATTGAAAGAAAAGGACTCATGCTAGTGATGCTATGGTAAGTGTATACTTGTTTTATGGATTGCGTATCATCCTTTGGAAAGTTATTACACTTGTATGATAATGTATCTATTTGGAATTGGATGGGTAATGCATATATGAGATGGGGAATTCCTTCCTTTTACCTTGAATGATTTAGGAACTGTACAACGGTTCCCTCTTATGGATGAAATTGTATATTTGTGGCTCCTTTATATACAATAGATAGTTTGTTGCGGGGTGATGTCTAGGAAAATATAACCATGCATATTAGTTAAGATACCCATAATAGGTCTGAGAGGGAGAAGTTCTTTGAACTTCCTCCTAAAAGGGATGAAACCGTACCCATAGTTGTGGTTTGAGATATGTCTCTGTGTAATGTGGGGAGCCTTAATCTCCAATGAAACCTCTATCTTGGTGTGGACATCGTGTAAAATAAAAAACTATAACCCCACCTAAACGATGAAGAAATAATTATTTAGTGGTTTCAGGGCAAGGTGAATGTTCCAGAAGGCCTGATAAACCCAGAGACGGGGCCTAGAAGAGTCCCTAGAAAGGATAAGTCCAATATCAGACTGTTAATTGAAGGAAGAACCCTTAAAATTTTACTAAGTCCTAATTTCAGACTGATAACTTGGATAAATTCAATGTTTTAAGCTTAAAGTAATCGTTGTCGTTGTTATGAGAAATATTACCCTGCGAATAGGTTAAGATCCCCTTTGGACCAAGACCCCTTCTTTGGTCCAAATACATAAGTAAACAAATGTTTGATACTTTCCTTATAGATCTAGTTCATTAACCTATAGATAGAAGGAGGAAGACACACCTGTTTCCTGAAGTTTGTCCTCGTTGCTTCGTCCTTTTTCCTTGTTGCTCCAATTCGTTCAGTGATCAAAGAGACATGAAATACAAGGGAAAACCTTTCTAATTATACTATATTTCGTTAGATAAAAACCATATCTATCTGTACCCGATTTAACTTAAGCATATACACTATCATGAACACAATAGAGAAAGGAATAGGCCAAGTTAATATTAATTTGGAAAACAAATTACAAGCACTTACAAGTCATGTATGATGTTGTAGTACCTTCTTCAAGTTCTCCTCATCCAACCCCTTGCATGAAATTCTTGAGATCAAAATATTGATGCTTCAACGGATTCTTTCTTCCAAAATCAAAGGTTTGACACCTGAAATCTTCCCCCCTCTCACCATGGAAATGCCTTCAATTTATAGGATTGTGAGGCTCAACTACCATGGGATATTTAGGGAAGTGGTTGAGGATATGGCTCCATGAGTTGGGATTTTATCCTAATATATAGACATACGATAGGGTTCTAGCAAAACCAACCACATCTCTTCAGAGTTGTCCCTTAGGAAAAGGTGGGATTCTCCATATTTTCCTCTAACTAAAGTGGCACTCCCCCCAAAGTTAGATATAGGGAACTAGTGGCACTCCATTAACATGGCAAGGGGAGCACCGACACTCCCTATACATGGAAAGGGGGGAACCACCCTTCATAAATTCCCAAAAAATGGTCGAATTTCCAAGTAAAAAGCATGTTTTTGACCTTGAAATGATGTGTTTCTTCCTCCAATATGATTTAGGGATCATGGAAAATGTTTTTCATGGCATCAATGAGTTGTGACACTTGAAAAATTGCATGCGATACTTGATAAGGTGCATACAAAACTTGACAAAGTGCACATGACACTTAACAAGGTGCATACAATACTTTGCGACACTTGCGAAACTTAGGGTGTGACACTTAAGTGTGGAATTTTGATGTGTAATAGTCATTCATTCGGCATCACGAATATATACTAGCCCTCCATCAGAGTAGGTTACATTGCTAGGAAACGAGGTATCCTGAGACAACAAGGACCGTTGATCTATCGAGGAGTGAATCCGAGAGATAATCAAGATCATTGATATATCGAGGAGTGAATCTGAGAGATAATCAGGACCATTGGAACTCCCTGCAGTGAGAATCATCAGAGTTAGATGGTCAGAGTACCCTTAGTTCATGTACTAGGATGGGGAGAGTTCTGAGGGATATTCTGAACCGTTGGATTCTTTGCAGAGATATCATAGGGGAACTATGGTCGGAGTATCCCTGGAGACCTGGAGTGGAGGCACTCTGATGGGGAAATCCTGAGAGGTGATCTAGGTCATTGATCGACAAGGACACGAGAATCAATCCCAGATGTCAATTTGTCGTGGGCATTACCAATTCCTTAGTGAATATTGAAAAAAGGGGAGTGACTTCAGGGTGATGGATGGGCTAGCCTTAGTGGTTAGTGTGTTACGGGTAGGACAGATGGCCGCACCTATTTATCCAAGCCGGGTGCATCAGGGGTGACATGTAGGCCACGTCAAGTCCACGTGGATGTCCATGTGTCGAATGATGGTTATGCGACATGTCAAGGTACCTTGGCCTATTGAGAGAGTGGTCATGACACAATATGAGTGCCACATGTCTTGCTAGCATGGTAGCTTATGTGTCCCTTAGGGTGACGCATGGTGATATTCGATTGGCCAATGGGTCGAGCATGGCCCAGCTGGGTGAGAAGGGCCTTAAAAAATCCACTTGAAAATTATTTGTTAGATCTAAGCATCGAAAGATATCGATCGTTCATCGAAGAGGGATGATCAGAATGCATGGTGGTCCTGGTGGGGAAGGAACTCTGATGGGAATACTCTGAGGGATGACCAAGACCTAGATCAATTAATGGAAGATCAGATCCTAGCTGTTGGGTTTGAGCTATAAGCCTATAGACTGAGGAGGTCCATACGCCTGATGGTGATGTGTCAAATTGGAATTGGCCCACATGGTATATGGAGATTGGTCCACGTGTCACACAGGCATTGTGCCATTTTTGAGTTAGAATTGAGTTCTTAGGTAGGACTTTGTAACGGTTTTTTTATTGCCATGTGTCATGAACATGTGGCAGGGCCACGTGTCCAGATAGGTGGCAACCAACGTGTACAGAGGTGGACATGTGTTGATTTTCAATTCATAGGATAGGCCTAATATGAGCCATGTTAGTTTCATACATGGGAACATGTGTATTAACCATTACTGTTAGATCTGAGGTGAATATATCATGATCATTCACCATAGGGTGCTATTCGGAGTGGGTTTTGAAGACACACTCCGACATAGGAACTCCGAGATGAAATCTAGGTTGTTGATCTTCCAAGATCAGTGAGATACAATGGACAATCTGAATCGTTGATTTTTGGCTAAGATCTCAAGAGGATGACATGGAGGGTGCCACGTGACATAGTGATTTGGCACCTGGAAGTGGACGTCTATGAGAAATATGAGTGCCATGTTTCAAGTGGCTATGGTGCCACATGTCATGCAGAGATGACATCTCGTGCTAAGAGGATTTGGGCACATGTAGGATGACATGGAGGGTGCCACGTGACATAGTGATTTGGCACCTGGAAGTGGACGTCTATGAGAAATATGAGTGCCATGTTTCAAGTGGCTATGGTGCCACATGTCATGCAGAGATGACATCTCGTGCTAAGAGGATTTGGGCACATGTAGGTGAAAAATCCAAGGGAATTTCTAAGTCGTTGATCAAAGAGGGATGAAATGAAACAACAACCGTTGATCTGTCAAAGGCTCTAAAAGGCACTCCAACAAGAGGTACTTCGTGAGGTGATCATAGTCGTAGGTCGGTGAATAGGCTGGGATGCGATCTTTGTTGTCGATCTCTATGGGTCCCACTTGGTCAAGAAGAAAAAGGGTTAAAAGACTTAGGCGTCAACCATCGAGCAAGTAAAGACCTCGATGCATCCAGAGTTGTTGATTAACTAACCCTGAGAGCCATCATATTTGTCGGGGCACATATGGTTGGAGTATATAGTCAGAGTGGAATACATTTTTGTGGAAAGGGCACTCCGATGAGAGGTGCCCGAAAGAATCAGAGTTGTCGATTTAGAGAATGGTTCGAGGGTCCGATAGGGCTAGGTGGAATATGCCACATCATTGCCACGTTAGATGACACAAGTGACATGAAGCCACATGGATGTCACATGGAAATGAAGTGACGTATGATTAAAGAAGACCCAAGAAACTTTAGAGAGCCATAACTTTTGATCCATAGCTTGGTTTTGAGCATGACCATAGTCATTGGAAAGTTATTGATGAGTATAAGATGATGGTTCCCTCAAAAAGATATTTCAGGATGATTGAGGAAAAGATAAATTTCGATACCCCATCCCTAAAAAGGGTACTTAGGGGGTTGGATGCGTTACAACCTGCTCAAACTAACCATTCATTAAGTTCTCTTGATCCTTTACATATATTTGTGTATTCACTTATGGTAATGTATATTCACTTATGCTAATGTATGATGGTTATTACAAGGGCCTAAGAGGCATCCTCATCATCTCCCCTACACTCAAATCCTTCCTTGTCCTGGGAAAATATGCAACAACATCTCAGGTATCTACTCCTACAGAAGTATCCTTATTTTGCATCAACCATGCACACTGGTATGCATCGGTAACTCAGTCGCAATAGCCTCCAACTGCATAGGAGAATACATGTATACAAGGTTTATTGTGACTGTTTTTCAATCTATCTGAATGACTACACATCACATATCCCAACTCCTTGATCTCCATGCTTTTTTTTATGTCGATTTGTTGATGGGAACCTCTAGATTCTTCTCTCAATTGCAATGTATACTCCTCACAGGAACTGTCGGGGCACATTATATTATATCCCCAATGATCTAATCCACATGAGAGCACATAGGAGCAAAGAAGGATTTTTTGCTCATGTGCTTGAGTCATCCACTTAGGAGAAAAGAAGGAATTGTTTCTCAAGTGTTTGAGCCACGATCCTTTTCAAAATTGTTTCCTTTCCAAGGGAAATGGTAGAAAAGTTTCTAAAATATCATTTGGATACCACAATGTAACCCGTGATGAAATGGATGAAGTCATATAAGACCAATAATGGAGCCCCGATGATGAAGAAAATAAATACTACACATCATAATTGTTCATTTGGCCTTGATGGATGATTATTATCTTGAGCTAGAGCTACTCAACTATAGTATTATTTTCAGTAGCTCAAAGTAGGTGATAATCCCAAGTTACTCTCAACCAAGGAGGACAACTAAAATATATTTACCTTCAAAACTATATTAGGTCATACTAACAATTAAAACGTTAATGATAAAGAGTTCATGAAACATGATACCTATAAATGTGTTGAACCTGCACATAATAGATCTAGTTAGAAAATAACACACACATTTGCAAAGAGAAATTGAGAAAGAAGAAGCAAGAGAGAAAGAATGTAAGAATTTTCATTAATTGTATGAATAATGAATAATTTACACATGATATACTCTGTATAAGTCAACCAATGCACATTGGAGGAGAAGCCAATGCGCCATAGTGGTGTTCTAGAGTGGTTTGGATACACACCAACAATTACAGTAGTAAATTGCTACCTAGTCTAGTCTCTCAGGAAGTTACATGAGTGAACTGCCACCTAGATGAGTTAACTAGTCTATCAATCTTCAGTTAACTAACTGAAACATAGTGAAGTGAGGAGGAGATCAATGAATCATGGGTAATGCACTAGTTTGGTGATGATACCAAGGACAATGCACATTAGTTGGTGATGATCCCAATGCTGCATGGTGATAATCCCAATGTAGCATCTAGACTCCACTCAAATGATCAAACTGAAGTGAAAACTGAAGAGAATATTATCTCTAGAGGAATATTCTTCCTAAAATATAGGAAACTAAATAATGGCTAATAAACATAGGAAAAACCTTAGGAAAAATAAATCCTAGGTGTTTGTGAAGTAAATCAACCACCCCCCCTGAACATCACTATGGTGAAAATAAAGAATGCGTCCCGACAATGAGGGCATGTTAGGTACCCAAATACAAAAGATACACTGGAATAAAGTGAGGAAAGAGGGAAAACCTCATGGGAACCCCCCCCCCCTCTCAAGGTACAATGTATGTAAAAGGAAGAAGTGACAGTTTCTAGGCAACTGTGTCCTTCACTCCAAGATGACTTCATAGAGAATGAAACTTCTGCTCAGTGAAGGTCTTGGTGAAGATGTCTGCAGTATGTTGAGTTGAAGGACAAAAATGTAGGTCGATGATCCCCTCATGTACTAAGTCCCAAATGTAGTGCATGTGGATCTCGATGTGCTTTGTCCACTGCCTTTGAAATGGATCTCTGCAGAACTTCAGAGTGCTCTGGTTGTCACATCGGATGATGATCAATCGATGAAATTGAATTCCCAACTTAGTGAGAAAATGTTGTAGCCACATAGCCTGAATGGATATGTTAACTACCCCTATGTACTCTGCCTCGACTGAATATAGAGAAATAACAACCTACTTCTTGCTTGACCAACAGATAGGCCCGAAACCAAGACTGAGTGAGTAACAAGATGTGGACTTGCGATCAGTGCTATCGTCAACCCAGTCATAATCAATGAACCCGATGAGATCCAATGTAGATTCTAGTGCATAATGAATCCCAAAGGTGATGGTGCCCTGTATGTATCGAAGGATATGCTTTTCAACCTTCCAATGTAGCTCATGCGGCTCCTGCATGAACCTGGAGACTGTGCCAACTGCATAAGAGAGGTATGGTTTGGAGTGTGTGAGATACAAAAAGATCCCCACTAGCTTCATGTACAGTGTGATGTCAACCAGTAAAGTGTCTCTGCCATCCTCAAGTTTGACTCCTGATAGGAAAGGAGTTGGAGAAGATTTGCAATCTGTCATGTGAAATATCTCAAGGAGATATCGTGCATACTTGGCCTGATACAGTTTGATGCATCATGCATCCTGACTGATCTTGAGTCCAACGAAGAAGTGTAGTGGACCCATGTTCATCATCAAGAATCTGTCAAGCAGAATCCTCTTGACTGCAACAATCCTTGAAGTCGAGAAACTAGTGATCAACAAATCATCAACATATAGAACTAAGAGTATAAGTGAATTAGCCGTCCTAATCATGTAAACATTCGGGTCTGATTTACAACATAGAAATTTATGTGACAACATGTAGGAGTCCATCTTGGCATACCATGCCCTCAAAGCCTGCTTGAGGCCATAAAGAGACCTCTTCAGTCGAAAGACCAAAGATGAATCCTGCATAAATCCATGAGGCATCTCCATATAGATCTCCTCAGAGAGATCACCATGAAGAAATGCATTATTCACATCCATATGATGGACTTCCCATCCCCTGGCTACTGCAATGGAAAGTGCCAAATGTATGGAATCCATCTTCACTACTGGAGCGAAGGTCACATCATAGTCAATGCCATGCACCTGTTGAAAGCCTTTGGAAACAATCCTAGCTTTGTATCTGTTAATATAACCATCCGCTACGCTCTTGGTCCTGTAGAGCCATCTGCACCTGAAAATTTTCCTTCTAGAAGGAAGGGGAACTAGATCCCAAGTCTGGTTCTTGAGGAGAGAGTTGTACTCCTCCTGCATGGAGGATTCCCAAAAGGGATTTCCAGCAACCTCACCATAAGACTGTGGATCTAAATACTGAACCATGAAACAATGCCTGGGTGGAAATGGTTCATTGGCAGTGAGTGCAAGAGTAGACTCCTCGAAATCATATCGAGTCCTCCTAGTATCAATTGGATCACCAATAATATCCCCTTCATCTTGGAGAGTAGTCTGGGCCCACTTGGGCCTCTTCTCTGGTTGCACATATGCATCTGGATGCACTGACTCTACATATGACTGTATTGATTGTGTATCTGGATCATCTTAATCCTCTGAATCATAACTCTCATCTGAAGAAGAGTCGACATGTGCATGCTTATCATCTTTGACAGGCGGAAGAACAAAGGTGTCTTCATGCAGCTACTAAGGTACATGCGAGACACTTTCCTCGAATTGGACACTACACTCAATGATGAACTGATCTGAGGAAAGATCAATGAGTCTGTATCCCTTCACATCGTCGAGGTATCCAACAAAAATAAACTCTGTGCTCTATGGATCAAGTGCCTTCCCCTTTTCAGAGGGAATATGAGCCCATGCACGTGAACCGAAAATGCGAAAGTGGGTCACTTTCGGTTTGAGGCCGCTCCAAGCCTCGTAGGGGGTATTATCCTTGACATATCTATGGGGAGATCTGTTTTGGATGTAGGTTGCACAATTAAGTGCTTCGTCCCATAATCTCTGTGGAAATGACTTTGCATGTAGCATGCAAGATGCCATCTCTTTTAGAGATCTGTTTTTCTGATAACAACTCCATTTTGCTGCGGAGTATAGGGAATTGTGTACTACAACTGAATCCCTTCCTTATGACAAAAATTATGGATCCCATGGTTGACATACTCTCTCCCATTATGAGTTCTAAGGATTTTTATTTTCTTTCCTGACTGTGTCTCTGTAGATTTTAACCTTGTATAATATTTACTGCAAACATATTTTTTAGTAAAAGAACAGAAAATATACAATGGAAAATACAAACATTACACAAAGATTTTTCCCTTGGAAACCCAAACTAGGAAAGCCAACATATTCTATATTCATTCATAGTGATACATTGTTTACAATACAATATACATATAGGAGCCAACAACATCAAAAACCCTAACCCAATGACTCGGATTAGTCAACAACCTTAATTCCTTAACCGGAAATAGAAAACCATCGACAAAATACCATGTGCCAAAAAATGGCCCAACAATGGACACAAAAATCGAGGCAACATGAAAAATAAGGCAAAAATGTGACACGTTTCTCGAGGCAAAAATGTGACTTGTTCAAATAATATAACACATACCCAACAGTATCAACTAGGGCTTTGAAATATTTGAGGTGTTGAAAGACCTCTGATTTTTGCCTGAGAAAGAAAATCCATGTGAAGCGTGATAAATCATTAACAAAAATGAGCATGTACCTTGCTTTGTTGATTGATGGATGCAGAAAAGGGCCCATGAGGTCACTATGGATCAGATCTAAAGGAGATGAAACTCTCCAAGTCTTTCCTTTGTCAAATTTCTCTTGAGGTTGTTTTTCAAGAACACAACCCTCACAGATTCCTTTGGAGAAATGGATGTCTGGTATACCATCAACCAATCCTTGCTTGCTAAGTTGTTGCATATATCTGAAATTTAAATGCCCAAATATTTTTTTCCATATCCTACTTCTTTCATCAGCATGGGTAAGCAATAAAGTAGAATCTGGTTCAATAAATTTAGAAAATGTATACAATCTAGATTGGTGATTTACCTCACCGGTAGCAACCCTAGAATTGGTTTGCATGTCATAGATGTCCACTGCATCAAGTGTGAATATGACTTTCTTTCCGGTGCTGAAAATTTTCATCTGATACACAGAGAGAAGATTGACGAAAAGTTTGGGAACATGCATAACATTCTCCAAGCTTTCGTTGGTGAGTTCAATCCTTCCTTTGTCGGTGACCTCAACTGGAGAGTTTTACCCCATCAGAATAAGAGGACCTTTGCATGCATCCAATGAAGAATAGACTACTTTTGTGGAATCCATGTGATGTGATGGTCCTGAATCTACGATCCAAGCATCAGGAGAGGAGTTGATGGAAATCAACGCATGGATAGAATTGCCTTTCTTGGGATTCTGATCTTCTGGCTTCTTCTTCTTAGCACCCTCGGGAATGTGATCTCCAAGGTTATTTTGTTGAAGTATTTGAGTCATTAGATCTATTTGTTTTTGCATGCATGCAGATTCTGGAAGGAATCCTTTATGGCAGTATGTGCATTTATCCCCTTTTCTTCCCTTTCCACCTTTGGATCTAGAGGCATCGATGAAGGGTTTTGAGTACCCTTCCTTCTTCGGATTTGCATGTGCTTTCCTTTTGTATTTATCTTTATATTTATGATATTTGTGACCGCTACCATTTTTCAAAGTAAGTGCTTGCACCTTTGGGCCTTTGATTTTTCCCATGTTGATGAGCTTGGTCTTCTCTTGTGTCAAGGTTTCAATAAATTCCTCGAGAGAAGACATCTTCCAGGTGGCTCCAGAAGCGAATTTGACTGAATGTAATGTGGATATGAAAATTGAGAATTTAGGACCAAGTTTGGAGAGAATGTTGAGAACCATTTGTTTCTCCTCCTTAGATTTATCAACCACGCAAGCCTTAAGTTGTGACAGTAAATCCTTATATTTTGTAAATAAATCTTGGGTATTGTCGAATCTTTTGGATCCAATGCGAGAAATTACACCTTGAGCATGTGTCCCCTCATCTCATCATGTTTTTCAAAGAGTCCTTCCATGGTGGTCCAGGCTTCATTTGGGGTTTTACAGGAAGATATGTGAAAAAGGAGATCGGGAGAAATGAGACTGGAAATTGTTCTGGATGCTTCACCCATTCGATTTAGATACTTGGATTTTTCTATGGCTGATGTTAGTTTTGTTTTCGTGTTCATGGTTAACCTGTACAATCCTCTACTTAGAAGATGCATGATTATCCTCTCCTTCCATGCAAAGTAATTGTAAGGTGTAAGAATGAATTCTTTTGGGAATTCCATTTTTTTGTTGTCTTCAATCTTCGGTACCTGCAAAAATAATTCGGTGTGTCTTTTGATTAGATGTTTGTCCGCTCTGATACCATGTAAATGTGTTGAACCTGCACAAAATATATCTAGCTAGAAAACAACACTCATATTTGCAGAGAGAAATTGAGAAAGAAGAAGCAAGAGAGAAAGAATGGAAGAATTCAAATTAACCGTATGAATAATGAATAATTTACACATGATATAATTTGTATAACTCAACCAATGCGCACTAGAGGAGAATCCAATGCGCCATAGTGGTGGTATAGAGTGGTATGGACACACACCAACAGTTACATGAGTAAATTGCTACCTAGTTTAGTCTCTCGGGAAGTTACACAAGTGAACTGCCACCTACTTGAGTTAACTAGTCTATCAGTCTTCAGTTAACTGATTGAAACATAGTGAAGTGAGGAGGAGATCAGGGAATCATGGGTAATGTTCTAGTATGGTGATGATACCAAGGAAAATGCACATTAGCTGGTGATGATCCCAATGCTACATGGTGATAATCCCAATGTAGCATCTAGACTCCACTCAACTGATCAAACTGAAGAGAATATTCTCCCTAGAGGAGTATTCTTCCTAAAATATAGGAGACTGAATAATGACTAATAAACATAGGAAAAAACTTAGGAAAAAAAAATCATAGGTGTGTGTGAAGTAACTCCAACAATACCTTGGTGTTCCAAACATAGGTATTTACATAGGAGAATTATGAAGAAACATAGACGTAACTTCACATGAACCATGCTTGGTATGAGGAGAAAAGGACAACATGCGATCCAACTCTCCATGATCTTCATCAGCTCTTGACAACTCTCCAAAAAAAATGTTAATAATAAGGCACATGGAATTAATGCATTCATTATGAGTTCAATATGGTCACATGAGACATTTTTAGCCTAGAAATTTTTTAAGTGTATAAATAATCCCTTTCAAAAAAATTCTTTGGGAGTGGGGATTAACTAATGCTTCATCAATTTCATCCCAAAGGAAGAGGACCCACAATTCACTACTTGTCAGAGGTCCATCACTTTGCTTAACATGCACTATAAAACTCTAGAAAAGGTTTTTACCTTATGGATTAAGATTTTTCTTACCAATATCCTCTACCATAAGTAAACATGTTTTATTCAAGGGAAATATATCCTAGATAATATTATTTCAATATGGGAAGGAATATAATTGGTACAATATTCCAACATGTACAATCTATTCATTAAAATTGACTTTGAAAAAGTATACTCTTAAGTGGAATGTCTTTCGTCCTGGTGATATTGAAAGTCTTGGCATTTGGTGTACCTCTCTATCAACAAAGGAAAGTATGAAAGAGTGTGGCACTTTCGATCAATCAAGAAATGATACTTTTTAGGTACATCCTAATAGATCTTAGATATATTAAATCCCCTAATGATTTTTTGTGCTTTAAATTCAACTTAGGCATGATTCAAAGGATTCCTCTCCTCAAAATTGCTATTTCTCAATTAGCTAATAGGAATTTCATTGATGATTTATTCATAAGGATTCTTGAAGAACAACCTTCTTGATTAACACTACAGACTGTTTGGACATCTTACATGTGTAGTCGATGTTGAATATTGATGTTACTATTCTTCTTGTTTGGTCACCTCTATAACGACTTTCCCAAATCTAAAGAAGGTTTTAAAAAAAATTATATGAGCCAATAATGACACGGATAAGGGATTTCACAAAACTAACTATGATTTTTGTTGCATCCCATAGTAATTTACTGGACTAGGTATCATGAAAGCCACCTTCAAGCATAGGCACTTTGTGTCAAATGGGTGATTTGATCTATTGATAGGAAAGAGGATTGGAAGGTCCTTCTTAAAATATTGGATCAATCCTTCTTGCTTATGTCATCTAATCTAAAATTTGACGAGTGTTTGTTTTACATGCATATGGAAGGTCTTAGAGGATCTTAAGACTTGCTTCCCCTAAAAGGAGCTTTATGTTCAGGCTAATGTTTCTTTCAATGAGCACTACCTTTGGCTTTCACCTCTTGTAAAGTTCAAATATATGCCTCTAGTTAATACTTTATGGTTCTCAAACTTGAGGCTTTTAATAAACAATATCAAATTTTCCAATGATATGTTTAACAATCTATCAAGAAACTAGATCTCATGGATTGATCCCAAGAATAGATTTATCTTGACGAACATGATGAAATTTATATTGGAGCACATTCAAAGTATGATCTCAAATGGACTTATGGTCAAACTTAGCCACCCAACAACTTCATTGTCATTTATTTAGTCAAACTTAGCCACACAACAACTTCATTGTCATTTATTTAGTCAAACTTAGCCACCCAACAACTTCATTTTCATTTATTTAGTTAAACTTAGCCACACAACAAATTCATTGTCATTTATTTAGTCAAACTTAGCCACCCAACAACTTCATTGTCATTTATTTAGTACAATAAAATTAGATTAATGTTTAAGTAATTATTTCAAGTTAATTTGGTTAGAAATCCGTGCCGGTTGGGGAGCTCGGATCCATCCCATCTTGTTTTGTGCTGGCAAGTCTCCTACAAAAGAAGTGAATTTCTCTTGCTCGTAGCCCAATGTCGGGGGTGGCGAAAATATCTCTTTCAATAATTCCCAGATGCAAGCAACAAAGAAAATTTGGGCTTCTTCACCATGGGGAGTTGTCGCCGTCGAATATTCAATGAAGAGCATATAAAGGTCGATGCGGTCGTCAACCATGCCTTGCATACAAGCCCCATTCCCACTCAGGCTATTCCTCTGAAAGGAATAATGATATCGAGTGAGCCTTGAATTCAAAACTGGGGGAGGGAAATATTTTCAAGATCGATGCAAAAAATAATTCAAGGAAATAATATCAAGTGAGCCTTTAATTCAACACTAAGGGAGGACAATATTTTCAAGATCGATGCAAAAAATAATTCAAGGGTGTGAGATAGTGTATTGCTCACCATTGGTACTAATCTTGCATTGTTTCTTCAAATGACTCTGCGTCTGTATCATAGGTAATACTTTTCATTTGTATCACAAGCAAGTCGTTTCTTCCTAGATTAGATTGTAGTATTACTTATCCAATTCCATGTCCAAGCTCTTTTTTATCTCTACTATTTAGCATATAAACTATGTTCCCATGACAAACCTGCATGTTTTTTTTTTCCATGACACCATGGGTTGTCAAGTTGACGTGCTAGTTTCTTTGAAGCCCAATTCCATCAGGCATAAGTAGGTCCATTGGAATACCATCTATAGGATATTATGGAGCAAGAGGAGTCTTCCGTGCTCTAGCAGAAGTAGGTCCATTGGAATACCATCTACAAGATTTTTTCTGGCAGAAATAGGTCCATTGGAATACCATCTACAAGATATTATGGAGCAAGTGGAGTCTGCAGTGCTCTGACAGAAGTAGGTCCATTGGTATTCTGGAGAAAGAGGAGTCTGCAAAAGTGGGTCCATTGGTATTCTGGAGCAATAGGAGTTTGCAATGCTTTGACAGAAGTAGGTCCATTGGAATACCATCTAGAGGATATTCTGGAACAAGAGGAGTCGTCTATGGAGTTGTTCATAGCCATGACAAATCCCTGCATGCAACACCACCTCAGATCAATGTCATTGTATATTAATTAAATGGATGTCAAGTTATATTAATTAAATGTCAGTTTGTATTTACTAACTCACATTAAAGTGTTAATGTGCGCCCACCCCAACAATAACACTTCAAAGTTCATATCCAATCAACAAATTTATTTATTTATTTATTATATATGTTATAATGTGAATATTAAAAAGTCATAGATCAACAAAAGTCAAAGATCAACTAATAGAGATTCAACGATGAATGATCGCTATCTAATAAATGTCTCATAAGACTAATAAGTGTCTCATAAAGTGAAATGTATTATGAAATGAGGATAAAGTGAAATGTGCTATGTGAATATTAAAAAGTCAGAGATCAACAAAAGTCAAAGATCACCTAATAGAGATTCAACGATGAATGATCGCTATCTAATAAGTGTCTCATAAGACTAATAAGTGTCTCATAAAGTGAAATGTATTATTAAATGAGGAGAAAGTGAAATGTACTATGAAATGAGGATAATGGACATTTATCCTATGATCAAAGTTGAAATGTGAAGTCGACTTAGTGTTTTTTGGAATATTTTTTTGGTTACAATTGTTTAATGGGTAGTTTGTGGATTTCAATCAAAGTTGAAATGTGAAATCTACTTAGTGTTTGGAATGTTTTTTTTTAAATTGTTGAATGGGTGGTTCATTTTAGTGGGCTTTGGGACACCTCAATGGGTAGTTAGTGGATTTCGATCAAAGTTGAAATGTGAAATCTACTTAGTGTTTTTTGGAATGTTTTTTTTTTTTTTTTTTAATTGTTGAATGGGTGGTTCATTTAATTGGTCTCTGTAATGTTTTTTTTTTTTTTAAATTGTTGGATGGGTGGTTTATTTAAGTGGGTTTAGAGATACCTCAACTCTTGTTAAGTCACCAATTATTGGTATATCCAATAGTCAATAGACTTGATCTTGGACATGGACCAAATCAAACCTATCAGTAAACAATTCCCATGGTTATATCCAATTGTCAATAGACTTGATCTTGGGCATGGCCCAAATTAAACCTACCAATAAATAATTCCCATGGTTAAAAAAAACATAGAAATAAAGACTAAATAAAAATATTGATTATTGAAAATGAAAAGTCTGATAATTCAAATGGTTAATATTTGAAGTGTTTATTATATGCAATGCATTATACCCTCACATTATTATTCTGTGATTGGGTAGTCACATATTATTACTTAATACAATGTACTTCTAACAAAATTAATGGAAAAAAAAACTATTCAATATTATTAAACTTACTCGAATCACTTAGACTTAGACTATTATTAAAGGAACAATTTTAAAATACATATTTAAAAAAATATTTAATTATTAGTATTAGTATTGATAGATATGAATATATAAAGATTCTTTTTAAGGATGCTTATAAAGGTGGCCACCACTAGTATTATTAAAAATAATTAATTTATAATAACTGTCAAAATTATTTTAAATCATTACATAATTATAGTACCACCTCATAGATCTAAAAGTAAAATGAGTGTCTAAAAATAAATCATTCAATATAATATTATGATGTAATTGGGATTAGACTTTGTCCATAAAATCTATTTTTTATCATTCTCAAGAGGCCCATAGCATCTCTTATTTTATGATTCTACATCGAGGATCTCATCTTACCAACCATCATTATATGGTTGTTTTTCCTTCTTTAAGATTATTCATTGGGTCAAAGAAATATCATTCTAATGGTAAAACTTTTAATAAAACTTCTAAGGTTCCATTCTCAATTATGGTGGTGATGTCTCTTCTCTCTCATGGCCTAGTCATGTTAGCCTTAGTTTTCCTTCACTCTACCTGGGATGTAAAGAACACATATACTAAATCAATTAAACTTGTGGGGGCTCTTTTCTTATGGTGAACAATGCCCCTACCTAGTAATCCAAGAGTTGGTGTAGGTATGCCACATTCAATTTGATTGTTTGCAGTTGCATTATATACACATGGAAGGACTAACACCGACTAAGCTATTGTTGGTCTATGAGAAAAACATTCAATATAAGAACCCTATTAAATGATAAGTCATTTATTTTTCTCTAGATAAGAAATAAAACTCCAATTTTAATTAGTTATCATGTAAAGATAAATTTCATAGCCCAGAGAAAACTATCACCTAACAGGTTGCATTCCTAATATAGAGAAGTAGGGAGGAGGTGAGTACAAAATATAGATACCCATTGCTTAACAAACTTAACAACAACACACAACTATAAAATATGCTTAATACTTTCAATTCAACCACAAAATGGACTTAGGGGTGAGAGCATACAAGGTGAACTAAATGATGCCTCAAAGTAAGGCTACTAGAATTATGGATCATGCAAAAGACTTTTCTATCTCTATAAAGTCTTTCCAAACACTTCTAATTCAAAACAACCAAGAAATGTGTTTCAATGTGAGTCTTTGTGGTTTACTAATTTAAGCATCGATGATAGGCTTATTACATAAGCATTGATAACCATCAAATAAATTATATTTCTCAAAATCCTTAGACCAATTCTAGTTCTTGTCCTTCTGCCAATTGGGGTCTAGTGATTAGAAGCCTAATTTCATCAAAAGAGAACCAAGGAGATGTTCCTTGATATGCTCTAGAACAAGTGTTTAGATTGGAAAGTTTGAAGAAATATTTATCAACCGACCAAGCAACCCAAACTCTAATGCAAGGGTTAAAGATATCCAAAACTGATATGACTCCTCTTATGAAAATTCTTAGAGCCAAAATCCATTTTGATTTGGTCAAATATTCCCCCCCATATAAGAGCCTCAGTGACAACCAAAGTTAATTTTCAATGCAAAATATGACATTTACAACCCTTCTAATTTAAACGGATTCAGAGCTTCCATAGCCTTATAAATGTTTGTTGACACCTCTCTTCCTTTAATTTTTTTTCCTATCATAAGAATAATTTTTTGCTTCTAAGTTTGATAATTTTTTGCTTTCAAGTTAATCATTTTTCAACCTAACTCCTTGCCAAAGAAAACCTAAAAAAATCTAAGTCAGAAGTGTTAGATTAGGTATAAATGTAATAACATACACCAAGGAATCTAACCAGTCTAATATCCTATACAAAGCATTAGATAAATTAGTAAATCAAAATGAAAGAATAAAAGAGATAAGAGAGACATGATTTACGTGGTAAAACCCCAATGCAGGGAAACATTCATAGAAGTTGGGCTTCTATTCTTTAGGTAAACTCTCCAATCTTACAATGTGAGATCACACTCAAGTATGGAGTTCATATGGGATCCATACAAATCTCAACCATATGGGTGATCTAGCCTAAGGACCCATAGTGTCCAAGCTAATGATCAATACCATAAACCTATCTCTCTCACACACACTTATAAAGGTCCTCCTTCACCTCTATTATATATGAGAGAGTGAAAGGAAAAAAATTCCCATGATGCATGTGGGATAAACCCTTTTTACACGATAGATAGTTATTGAAGAATATATTTACCCAATTCCATGTACATGAGACCACCATACAATTACTAACACATTCTAACATTCCTCATTAATGATTACTAGAGGGATAGAATCATATTTGTAGGAAGGAGTTGTGTTACATGACAATATGAGATCTCACAAGTCTAATGATGCATCATTATGTGTACAAATGTCTCAAAATGATGTTCTCACAATCATCATAATCATAAGTTATACATCAATAAATGTGGCCACTAGTCAATCATATCATGATGGTTGTAATTAAAATTTTTAGAATCTGAAGATGGCATGGCATTACATTCCCCCTTAATGACAATTTCAAACATCTTGAATAATTGGAGAAGATAGTTGTTGAGAGGAAAAGTGTAGAAAACCATCCATAAGTTGCAACCAAATCCTCAATAAGGTGCACAGAGAAGACACTTGTTGTCGTCAAGAACTAATGTAAAATGACCAGTAATGACAACATCAATATGCTCATGATGAAGTGCCAAGAAACTCAAGATAGAGTACTAATTTTCAGAATCAATTTGTCTCCAAACTCTTCACACACATCTCTTAGGAATAGGTGAAGCAAATAGAGAGCTAATTGCAAGAAAGAACCTCCAAGAGAAATAACATGAATCATCATGGAAAGTACACATTGTGTCAAACAACATGAATGATAATAAAAGATGAAGCTAAAGGAGATCCAATAGGATGGGTGCACAATGGTCCAAGGACCAAGGCTACATTGCGGATTTGAGTGTATACAGGCCACTACAAAAGTAGATATGAAATCCACGAGCAATGATTCCCTTCAACAAGAAATGAACCAATGATATGAACCACGAGAACCAAATATGCAAAAAAAATCTCACATGTGATCTGCCTTTGTCTCACTATCTCTAGCAACAAATAACGCCCAACAATCCACCTATGATTTGAATAAGAACAAGTCATGCGATGCTTGATCCGCAAAACAAAATTTTGCAAAAGGCAGAGAATGAGTCAGAATGAAACCAATGTGTGCTTGTGGGAGAATGCAGAGAGATTCATGTTGCGAAAAATCGGCATACGAGTCCCAACAAACCTTCATAAAATAACCACTGCAAATAAACCTTTGTGCCCACAATTACCCACTACCACGGATCAGAACCCCCACAAATATGAGGTTATAGGCCACAGATTTGCAAGTGTATGAGCAAGGATCTGAGTGTGTAGACCACATATATGAGTGAATGGGATAGCCCAAGGCATGATCTAATATAAACATCTTGATTCACCTCACCTCCAGGAAGAGATAAATCGACCTACACCAGATCTGCAATAAAAACATGAACCCCACGTCTTCAAGAATAATGCCGCAAATGAAAACAACCACTCATCTAATGAATACTCAACCGGATCTGCAATCCCTCAATGAAGAAATTCAAGGAGGCAATAAACACACTATAAGATTCAACAAGCACACTATACTATCCCAATCACAATATTTAGATCCCCCACAATGCTAGCAAAGCTCTAAATCAAAGCGTAGGACCACGTACGAACTAGAAAAGGGACGAATTGAAATGTACAATCATGAATTTGAGAGAAATGGTTGTCTGAGGGCCGAATTGCAGTGTGTACGATCGTGAGCTGTGAAAAAATGGTTGTTTGAGGGCTTAATCGAAGCATAAAACCGTGATCTAAGATTTATGAGGGGTGAATTGATACGTATGACCGCGATATGAGGAAAAATTGCAATATGAAGGAATTAGACTATACAACATAGGATGAAATAGGTCATATGAGGCATGTATAGGAGAGGGAGGTGCTTGAATAACCCAACCACATAGAAATCCCCTTCCCAGAAAAAATCTCATTCAAAAAGACCCTCTTGTTCACAAAATATTAGCTTTGGAAAAAAAGTTAGGCTTGATAACAAAAAATAGGCTTGGTAATTACGAGACCTAAAAATGTGCCCCAAAAATTTAGGTTTTTTAAAAAACTAAATTTCCTAGGCTAGAGTAGGAAAATTAATTCAGATATGGGAAAACACAAGCCAAACTTAACGAACAAATACTCAATCTTGATTGATTCCTCTGTTCTAGTGACAATGGTGAGGTGAGATTTGCTAAAAAATGCACATAAAGGGTGAGATTTTCTTAGATCCGGTGAAAAACTAAGTGGTTGTCCAGATAAAATTTCAAATTCACAAGGGAAGGGGGGGGGGGGCAAAGAACATATCTACTGAAGTCTGATGCAAAAAATTCAATATAGAATTTTGCAAGGAGATAGAGCTCAGTAACTAGCTCTAATACCATGTTAGATAAGGAAAACATGTAATAACATACACTACAAAATCTAACCAATCTAATATCCTATACAAAGCATCAGATAAATGAGTAAATCAGAATGTAAGAATAAAAGAGACAAGAGAGACATGATTTACATGGTAAAACCCTAATGTGGAGAAACATCCATGGAAGTTGGTCTTCTATTCTTCAGGTAAACTCTTCAATATTACAATGCAAGAGTGCACTCAAGTATGGAGTTTGTTAAGCCCTAATATTGGCTCATTACCCCTTAATTGGGGCATATTATATTAGTAATGTTATTTTATTTATGTCGGCTTTAGGCCATTAGTTGTAATTATACCTCCTAGTCTCCTATATATACCAAGGAGACATTTT
>ML780423.1:42995-83856 GCA_009831015.1 Picea engelmannii | reverse complement strand
AAAGTACTATGGCCCTTATAAGGTGTTGCAAAAGATTGGTACTATGGCATACAAATTGGAGTTGTCTGCATCTTCACGAGTACACCCAATTTTCCATGTTTCATGCTTAAAGAAGGTTATAGGCGACAAGATCCCAGTTCAAAATATATTGCCAGAACTTGACAAGGAAGGAAAAATCATATTGCAGCCTAAAGCCATCACTGACACCAGAATTCGCCAGCTGAGGAATAAATCCATTTCAGAGTATGTCATTAAATGGAGGAAACTATCGGCTGGAGATTCCACTTGGGAAGATGAGTCTTTTATACAGAAGCATCCAGAGTTACTCAAGCGTTGTGGAAAACACTTGTCTCAAGGGGAGGGGCATGGTAAGCCCTAATATTGGCTCATTACCCCTTAATTGAGGCATATTATATTAGTAATGTTATTTTATTTATGTCGGCTTTAGGCCATTAGTTGTAATTATACCTCCTAGTCTCCTATATATACCAATGAGACATTTTTATTTTGAATCATCTTGTACTTGAACATTTAAGTGGGGTAAAAGGAGGTTGCCCCCTCAAAGAGGCTTATTATCTGAAATTATCTCTTTTTCAAGGCATTGAGTACTTTTTCTGAGGTTTTTCTATGCTATATTGATATTTGGTTCTTAACAGAGTTCATATGGGATCCATACAACTCTCAACCATATGGGTGATTTAGCCTAAGGACCCATATGGTCCAAGATAATGATCAATGTCATAAACCACTCTCTCTCTCACTCTCACTCTCACTCATAAAGGGCCTCCTTCACCTCTATTATATATGAGAGTGTGAAAGGAAAACAATTCCCATGATGCATGTGGGATAGACCCCTTTTACAAGATAAGTAGTTATTGAAGAATATCTTTACAAAATGCAATGTACATGAGACTGGAAAATCATTACCACATTCTAACCAGAAGAGTTTTTTTATTTAGTTTTCCATTGTTCATTAGTGAGTTTTTAAACTATCATTGGGGGATAAAGTTCACTTTGTTCCTCGATGAAATGTCAAAAAAATCCTTAACCAACTCACGCTCTCGAAGTTCTCTTTGCACTTTTTCTTGTTGAATTTCTTTTAAAACTAAATCGATGATATCGTGGCATGAAAGTTTTAATGTGCATTGATAGAAAGTTTTAAAAAGTGGCGATCATGAAAGGTTAAAAAATTCAACGATTAGCACAATTGAAAGTGTGATTTCACGACGATAAAATTTGTAAACGTGGCTGATAAAGTCTATCACCATGATTTCAAACTTTTGTCAAAGAAAGTTTTTTGGCACGTCGATGACCATGGTTTTTGCAAAAAATTCGAGAAAAGTTGTGATCGCTTCTCCTTTGAAATTTGCATATAAGTGTCGATACATCAAAAGGTATGTTTAACATGCTTCACTACACTTTGAAACTTTCACCCTCCTCTGATCCAAAGTTCAAATGCATGTCGATAACAATTGGACATATCTTGTCACTAGAAATTCCTAAATTTTGGTGGTTGGATTGTCTAATTGGCTTATATTCCAAACATTTTCCAAAATATGATCTAGTTCGGGAACATTTAAATCATGATGGTGCAATATTTTGATATTTTCTCTATAAAGTGTTAAGTTCTACAACATTTGGGGGTTATTAGGCTAAGAGTGAAATTTGTTGTTTCAAGTATGCTAAGAAAAAAAAACTTCCTTTTTAATTTTCAAAATAAATGACTATATTGTTGTATCAAATTTGAATATTTGAAAAACATAAATCTTGTTTCTAAAAAGAAAAAGAAAAATATTATTTTATTTTTCAAAGTCATTGTAAATTATAGATTATCACAAACATAATTGTTTAGAATTAATTTTGAAATGTTAAATTTTGTGCAAATTAAGAAAGTTTTTCATGTAAAATCTAGTTTATTTTCTCTTCTTAGATACAATGTCTCCTAGGATGCCTTCAACAAGAACTCCAAGGAAATCCTCTAATGTAAAACAACCCATTGAAAACATAGAAAAAGAAGAATAGGGGTTCATTGAAATTGATTCATCCCAAGAATAATTCATTTTAGTCATTCAAATACCCAGGTCTAAATCAAAATCAATAAAACCAATTTACAAAGATATTGATGGTTACATAGGTCCTCATATCCCTTTCCCAAGATGGGGAGAATTCTATAGGATATTTTATGAATAATATTACCCAGAAGTTATCCCTCCCAGTGATCCTCATATGAGGGATGTAGATGACCTAGTCTTCATAAACATAAAAAAATATTGCTTACACTTTGTTCCAGCAAGGACCCCAATCATGCCTTACTCAAAGGCTTTATATTGGATAATTTCTCATACATATGTAAATCACAAAACTATTTTAAATGATGAAGGGAGATGCATAGGAGCATACCAATCTTATGAATTGGACAATTACTACACGTTGTTGCAACTAGAAAGACACGTGATAATAGGTTTTGTAGAACAATTTAACAAGGAACATGACACCAAGAAAAACCTCACTAACTGGTGGGTGGAGGACTATATATTTTTGGGAAAAACAAATGGTGTGTATGCTATAACAAATTTTAGGGAATTGTGGTGGGGAAGTTGCGTTAGTAGTGGGAGAGGACATTGCAATGGACCAAATTTTGGATTTATTTGGGCATACTTTGGTCAGTAAATTATTAAGTAGGAAAGTAGGGACAGACTGAATACTACAAAGGATGGAAGGGAAGTGGGGATATAGTCTTGGTTATATTCCAACAATTCACCTTTTAGCTAGAGGCTCGCTCGACTTTGTTTTACTCTCGGAGGAGGATGCAGTTTCAATCTTAAAGGAGGTATGGTTTATGGACATGCCATACTTGTCCATAAACCTTGGCACCCACTCTTTGACACCAAGAATGAAACAATGGTGGGCACTCCAATTTGGATCAAACTTCTAGGCCTCCCTATGGAATTTTGGATAGAATAGGCTCTATGAGCCATAAGAAACTAGCCCGGTAAGACACTTATGGTCGACGACAATTTTATCGATGATGGATTTATGTTTATAACTTGTATCCTTGTAAATATGGACATCAATGAAGGTTTGTTCGAATCTATTAAGATGGTTTTCATGGAGAAAAGGTATATGGAGATCCTATATTATGTTAACATCCCTTTTCTATGCTCTAGACATCACTTGTGTGGCCATGTTTTGAAGGATTACTCGGAACCATTCACTAAGAAGGTTTGGAGGAAAAAAATTGATTCGATGAGGCTTGTTATGAAGGAATGGGGGTCTCCTACTTCTATTATGTCGAAGGAGAAGTTGATGGAATTTGATAACCCTATTGAAATTCATCTTTCGAAGGAGGTCGATCTAGGTAGTGGAGGAGACACAATACTACTTGTTGGGGATCTCTTAATTCCTTTAATTGTCATAACTCAACCATAGTTGGGTAGGGATCTCGATAACAAGGTAGAATTTGATTCAACAATGAAGCTCTCTTCTCCAGCACTCACTGTAGGGGACATCGAGATTCCTGACAAGGGTTTCTTGGTGTTTAAGGTAAGTCATTTTCTACCCTTCCTATTCCTTCTCAAATGTTAATCCTTTGGGGGGCCTGGAAGGTTTAAAAATTGATATCCCTAGACCAATAAAAAAATCTTGGGGTAGGCCCCCTAAGATGACTAAATCACCTCATTTTTCCAAATTCTTAATCATTCTGTTAACCTTTTGGATGATCTCAACCCCAATGAGAAACAATAGTTGGGGTCAATGGGTGGGTCAAAGTCTTATTATTCTAACTCACAATCTAGAGGAGGACACTATCTTCTACGTCCCAAGAAAGGACAGTCTCTAGACCTAGGTCTTTCAGAGGGTTTGGGTTCGAATGTGGTAGTTGAAGGTGGTAACCTCTCGATTGGTAGGTTGTTGGCCATCAAATGGGCTCAAGAGAAAGCTATCTTTGACATTAACCAAGGAAAACAAAATTTAATCTCTATGGTCCTTAGAGCGAGATGAACCCTGTCGTCAATTTCCCCATGAAGATCCCATCTGTGAACATTTGAGGCCTTAGGGGACAAGCCAAACATTTTTTCCTCAAAAAATTAGTTGACCTAAAACATCCTGAGATTTTTCTGCTGCAAGATGCAATGAGGAAAGCAAACTATTTGATGTTTGATCTAAAAAAATTGTTGAAGAGTTGGGATTTCTTAGCCCTAGATTTTAAGGGTTTGTTTGGGGGAATCATCATGGGGTGGAACAACAATGTAGTTTTAACTAATTCTTTCTCTATTGCTTCGGTTTTATTTGTAGAGTTTTTCAGCAAGAGTTTGGGCTACTCCATGTCCATTCTCAACATATATGGTTCGTATGAGGGGAGACAATTGTTTTAGAACAAACTTGCTTCTTATCAATGTATCAATTACGATAACTAGTTATTGGTGATGATCTTAATATGATTGAAAACAATAAATAAGTTTGGGGGGACAATGTTAGAGCTGAGAGGCATGCATTTTTTTCCCGAATGCAATTTGATTCTTCTGGTTAGGTGGATATCGAGCCAATCAAACTGAGGCCTACTTAGGTAAACAATAAATATGATCATGATGTAGTTGCAAAACGATTGGATCACTTCCTAGTTCAAGAAACTCTCTTGTAGAAGGTGAAAAATTACAAATCATGGGTGGGCACTACAAGAGCACTTCCCCATATGTTTAGAATTTGTTTCAGGAGATTCTAAACCATGTCCCCCTTCAAATATGTAATGCCTAGTACTTTCAAAATAAATAATAAATAATAAATAAATAATCTTAAAATAATAAAAAGATAATAATAATAATAAATTAAAGTAAAACAAATAATAATAAATAATTAAAGGATAAAAAGAGGAAATCATAATAAAAGAAAAAGATTAAAAAAAATTAAAATTGCTCTATATAAAAAAGAGGATGAAAGAAAAACTAAATTAAGAAAATATCAAAAGATGCATGATTAATTATATAATGAGAAAATTGCTCACGGTAATTTGTTTGGGCCGTTGGCAAAATTGAATTTGGACAAATCCAAGAAATCTATGTACCAGATGTAATCACCATTTTTGAAGTTTGAAATATGAAAATGGACTTAATTTTTGAAGTTTGATGTTAATTTCAATGCAAAGTGGATTTACTGGAATTAATTTAGTAGAACTGTAGCGATAATGTGACCTCACCCAAAAAACGAACCCCTCCATGGGCCCTCGGTCCACACAAAACTTATAGTTAAATTGCCTCATCTTTGTCTGAATCCGTCAATGAAATTTCAAGACTTCTATATCATATTTTGTATGGATTAAAAAAATTGATTTAAAAAACACATAAGTTTAATCCACATATCTCCTTGACGTGTATATATATGATTGATTTTTAGAGATTATAGAGTAGTAGTAATATTAATTTAATCTAATTTTAATTTAATTTTATTGTTAAGTTAGATATTATATTTGGTGTATGAGAACTCTTGCTTATAACGATTTGAGTGTTAAAGTGTAAAAATATATATATATATATATAATAATAATAATAATAATCTATTTTTAAGGTTACTGTCAAGCCACATCAAATTGGTGTATGAGACCCTTTTGTTTGTGGGATAAAGGATCCCTTTAACAATTTGATTAGAAAAATCTACAGAAGTATATATACCCGACGGAAATATACATACATACCCTATCCTAACATATAACATATTTTATATTTAACAATTTGACTAAAAAAATCTACGGAAGTATATATACCCTACGGAAATATACATACATACCCTATCCTAACATATAACATATTTTAAAATAAAGAAATTAATAAATATTGAATGTGTGGATATTCCATGAAAATACTATTTTTCAAATACATTCATATCAACCATGAAAATTTATTATAAATAAAAATGATTAGCAAGTAAATTTTTTACAAAGTTTATGAAAAAATGACAGTAACTCAAAAATTAATATATTTCGTAAAATATTTTAATATTATAGTTCGATGCAATTTTGTTTTCTCTTGTCGGATTAACTTGCCGCTATTTCTCCTGTACAGTGATCCACCTCCTCTCTACAATAATTTCCCATCCTTTGCACAAGATTGTTTTCCACAATATTTACATACTCCCATGTAGGAAACAATCATGTCTATATTTATACAATTCTACACAAAGAATTGTAGAGTATCTTCCTTCATGCACTATGCATTTCTTCCATAAATGTTTGGATCGTCCTTCGGCCTGGCCTGGCCTATCGACATCGATTCTCCCTTAATACGTAATATATATATATATATATATATATATATATATATATATATATATATATATATATAAACCTTTCCAAATTAAGAGGAGATGTGTTTTATATTGTTTCATTTTAAATATATATAAATTGTAGGAAAAAAAAAGTGTTTTAATTTATTATTAAAAAAAGTGTTTTAATTTTTTTTAACCGAAACAGTTGGAGGGTTTTTATATTAAATTTCAAAAAATACATGTGGCAGGGTGTGAGCACCTCTGCTGCTTCCGAAAGAGCTTAATTATCTATAGAAGCCTAAGAAAACTATATCAGCTTGTCCATATGAGTTGTAGTTCTGCCATGTAAAAATGATGATATACACATTTAACAACAACACAAATTTACATTTCATAAAAGACTTGATTAATAGTTATGAGGTTGCCCGGGATCTTCCTAATGTTTTGCCAGTCGAACTTCTAGATCTGCCTCTGCTGTGTTCTCCTCTGTGTAATGGCGGTCTGGGTTTTCCTCTGCATAGTGGCGGCCTACGAATCCTAGAGCTATGGGGGCATGATGGTCGTTACTGGCTACAGAGTGAAAAGAAGAGGGGAGCTGAGATTCGTCGGTGCCAACTGAGTTCGTTGGTTGCTGAGGATTTCCCAATTGTTGAGCAACAACCCCAAGCTGTCTTATATTTCTATTGACTCCCCTTAAAACTATTGCCAGTTCTTGATTATGGAGGATTTCTTGCTACTACAATCGTGTCTGAAGGCCTTCCAAATCCTCACGCATCCCATGATTTTCATGTTGAAGATCTCAATGTTGTGCATCTATACGCTCCTCCACCCTCGTACAGTCTGTTAGGAGTGCTCAAAACTGCTCTAAGAGCTCTTCTAAGATGCAATTCAGGTAAGAGAATGGAGCTCTTGACCTCTGCCACATGTTGGTGTGAAGGTTTGGGAGTAGAAGAGGCGAGCGGACGTCGAACAAGAAAATTAAGCAGAGACTGAAAGAGAGAAGGGCACGAACGGAAAGAGCAGAGGAGAAGCGCCAACTTGGGTGAAGGACAAGCGATTTGAAGAGCAAAATGAAGAAATTGAGAGAAAGCCGCATCAGCCATGAGTGTTTAAACAACAAACCATTGAAGGCAATGGGAGCCATTATTGCCCATGAGCAGAGGTGTCTTCGCGCGGAATGAGAGGACAGAGGTGATGCCATAGGGAATGCAAGCATAGATCCTCAAATATAAGGGAAATTGAATGCAGAGTGAGAAAGGACATGGGGAGGATGATATAAGGCACGTGGGTTGTGAAGGGGGGCCGTGTGCCAAGGTGAGTGGGGGGCCAATCAAGCGAGGTGAAGGGGAGGGGGGAGACCACGTGAGTCAGGTAGGTGGGGAGGGGGGAGGAGGGATGTGACGGGGGGAGGTGAGGAGGGCTAGAGGAAGGTGGGGTTAGGATAGGGAGAGAGGGCTGATTAGAGTAGTTCTTAATTGTGGGTGGAAGAGAGAATGAAGAGGCACAGTTGAGGCAGCCAGTCATAAGAGGAGACTTGGTTGATGATTAGATGGATCTGTTCCATGGCTTTTGCTGCTTTAGCTAGGTTATCTGCCACGGTGTTTAGAGTACGGAGAGTATAGAAGAAGCGTAAGCTAATGAAGTGATGCTTTAGGGTATTTATTCGTGAGCCGAGGCCATTGGGTGGGTGATTTGTTGAGGTTGAGAGACCCCAAAGCTCCTTTATAACAATTTCAGAATCCCCTATCATCGTTAGATTTTGGATACTTCGCTCGTGAGCTAGTTTTATCCCCATGTAAACTGCTAGGGTCTCTGCTCTATTGTTGATTGTTTTCCCCAAACCCCAGGGAAAATTAGCTACTTTTTGTCCATCGAAATCAAAGATGACTCCCCCCACACCTCCCACCCCTAAAAAGGTGTTTTAATTTATTATTAAAAAAAGTGTTTTAATTTATTATATATATATATATATATATATATAACTTGATGATTAAATAATAATTTAAAAATATCTCTATCACATAGATATAATTTTATTTTATTGGAAATATAACATAAATATAATGTTTGGATTTGTGTGATATAAATCTCAAAAAGTATTAAAAAAGAAGAAGGTGTTTTAAGTTAACCAAAATGATTAATAAAAATATTTCTTTCATGATGATAGAAATATAGTTTTCTTTTAAAATGAATCAATTCAAATTGACAGAATAGTGATGATGGTTTAAAATACTAGTAGTAAGTTGGGGTTATTTTGTTGACTTTGTTCAGAGGACGTCACTTCTCAAAGAGGAGAAGAATGGTTGTTTTCTATGTTCATTAGGTGTTATGCCCTTAATTTTTTCTTTGGTGATGATACAAATATACTTTTCTTTTAAAATGAATCAATTCAAATTGATGGATTCATGATGATTGTTTAAAATATGAATAGTAAGTTGGGTTTATTTTGTTGACTTTGCTCTGAGGACGTCGCTTCTCGAAGAGGGGAAGAATGGTCGTTTTCTATGTTCACTAGGTGTTACTCCCTTGGAAGATATGCGTGACCTAAGAAAAGTGGATATATTCAACTCACAGTCACAATATAACCTTGAAATTGATAGGAAAAAAAATAAGCAACTTATAATTAGTCGAAGTGGGATGATGGCACCCTTTGATACATTTCTTATAGCATATCACAGCTTATAATCAAAGTAAGAAGTTAATGGAATCATGTTGACCTACATTGTTGAGTGCAGGTTAATAGTCAAAATGTGTCTTATGTGTTTTCTTTGTGCTGAATATTATAGACTTAGCGGATTGACTGTGGACATTAAGAAGAGGCCATCATATATGAAGTAATATACAATCACATAATATGCTAAACTAGCCAAGGTAACCTATTTAAGAAAGATGTGGAGAAATTATAATTGATCAAATTAAGAGAATAGTGGTACAATTCCACGAAAGTACATTTCAAATGAAGGCAAACTTGAAGCAATGTGTATATACCTTAAGATAATATGCAACTACCTTGAATGGATAATAAACCTATTATTAGAATGAAAATATGGAAAATTAAGTACAAAGAGACAAAGGTTTTAAAAAACTAAAGGAAACGTTTATAAGTTTGATCATTAATCCCCAATGCTAGCGATATATATCTGATAAAGTTACCTTATGAAGGAAGGGCAAAGGATGAACTTGCAAATTTTATAATAACAATAACTTATTGTAGTCCTCGTAACCACAACCAACTTAGAATGATGAGATGAATATACAAGAGTAATAGACAGATACTTGAGGTGAGCGAGTGGAAGTTTCACAAATGAGTGTAAGAAATTAACAAGAAGCAATAGCCTATCCTAGAACATGATGGGAGATTTTGTATTTAGGGAATAATCATGAATAAATAACTTAACACTCTTGAGGTATCCCGTGAATGAATAACCTGGTGGCAAATGGTCATGGAATCGCATAAGTATTTCCATATAAGAACATTATAAGGGTCATTATAAGGTCTAAATAAGAATAATGCCTATTAGGAAGAAAATATTGTCAATCAACTAATGAAGTTAAATGATCATGATAATGATGAAGGTCATTTTAAAGAACTATAGAAAGGATGACGAGATTAGATTAAAGATGTAATAAACCCATGAGTGCTTGTAGGATAGGAACAAAGAAGACAAAATAGAAATTGTAAAAATTTGGCAAGCATAAAAAGAGGAAACCCCTTAGCATAAAGGCAATATTCTCCTAGCCAATGAAAGATTAGTAAAAGTTAAGCAAGGTGCTCAATTTGAATCACAACTTAAGCAAGATTAGTAAAAGTTAAGCAAGGTGCTCAATTGTTAGTATTAGAGAAGATAATTAAAACTTAGATGACTCCCTTGAGGGGTATACCTAATGGATAACATTGATGTTCTAGGGGAACTATGAAAATGTAATAAATCCTAGGGCCTATTTATGTGTTGATAGTGAAGGGGTGCCACTCTCTCAAGTGGAAGCTCTCTTAAGGATATTGATGAGTGAATCGAGCAAGATGAATTTTGACTAAGGATGATTAGTAAGGGTGATAGTGATGACCTATATAATTTAAAAGTGTCAAGATACGAAATTGATGATGTGATAGGTTGAGTCTTAAAGGTTGATAAGAAAATACCTAGCTTGAAGAGTAAGAAGCTTGTATGCCAATTATGAGTTATGTATATGGATTAGGCAAGACAATGTTTTTGAGGGGGAATAATGATAATTACCAAGTGGTGGATAAATCACTAGAGTTTAACCATTCCTCTATGCAAGTGGATTAAGCATGAAAAAAACTTAACTAATTATGACCTAGTATTTACATGCTATTGGGTTTAGCGGTCCTTGAATGAATAAGATAGAGATGTAAAGTGATGTAAGAACCTTGGATAATGATTAGAAGACATATAAACTGGGAATTTAAATATCGACAAATTATGCCATGCTAGTAAGGACAATAATAACTCAATTTCCATAGGCAGGAAAGAATACATTGTTTATTTGTGTAGCATCGGACAAGTTCTTTCGCATAGGTCTAAGTGTCTAGATGTGTGGAGGTCATCCAAATCCTTTTACCTTAGCACTTTACTTTAATTAAATGAATTATTAAAGTAAAGTGATTTTATTAATTAGTTTAGTTTTATTTAATAAAATGTTAAAGTTATTAGCATAAATGAATTAAATCTTAGCCATTGATCTCAAGTGAGGTGAGATTTAATCTCAGTTGTCAATCACTTTGGACATTAGAGTTAGGTCATAACTAAAAATTATAAAAGAAAGGATAGGGTAAAGGAGGATACACTTTTTACTATAGAGAGAGAGAGAGACAAAAAGGACTTTTACTCAAGGAGATCTTGGATAGGTGGAGAAGGAATTTCATCTAGAGATCAGTATAGGTCAGGGAGAAGAGAGAATAAGGGCAGTCGCAAGAAGATTTGTCAGATCAAAGCCAAATCATCTGAGAGGATTTGTATGCACTTCATAGGCCAGTAAAGGTGCATATGTACGTGGGATACAGTGTAGGAAAGCTCATACGCAGGTGATAGTGAGGACATGAACGTATAGATTTGAAAAGTGAAAGAACATGGCCATACAACCATGAAGGAGTTGCTAGGGTTTGTAGGTGCTATCCATAGTTCTTTGTATTTATCAGTGGACCATTTTCCCAAGTTTGAGATCCCTTGTAAGATTTGAGATTATTCTAATGATAAGTTGATTTGAAAGGAAGAGTATATTTGTGTATTGTGTATGATATTTGGTTTCTAGTATTGCTTCCACTATTTATTTGAGTTGATTATTCCAGGAAGTGTATTTTGTTTTGTGAGCTGCTAATTTGATTTAAAACAAGGAAACCAATAGTAAACAATTTGCCTAGGTGCTAGGGTTATAAAGTTAACATGGTATCATAGCTTTCACTCTAACAGGGAGCCAGATTTCAGATCCATGACAATTTGTAGCATATTTTTCATATCTTCAAGGAGATCTCTGTAGATCTATAAACCATCAGTTAGAAATCGAAGGACATATTTCAAGGAAACAACAGTACAACAATATAAATTGTTTTTGAAGTCATATGGAGTTGTACACGTGTATCAGGTCAATCGAGGTGCATGTGTATGTGGACTACAGTGCAATAAAGTGCATACATACATGGGATACAACAAGGAAATGCACACGTACAAGTTTGTACAGGGGAAGTTTCAACAATATGTTATTTACATGATAGATTATTGGATATAAGGGATGGAAACAACAAGTCTGAGAGTTGAAGACAAATTGGATGGAACATCCAAATTCTTATCTTGGAAAGCAAGAGTTACTTTGATTTTGAAGGAACATGATCTTTGGGATATTGTTGACAAAGTAGTTCCTCCACTGATAGGTCCACACGATTTGGAAGATCACCATAAGAAGGAGATCAATTCCCAATGGGTAATATTGGATGTAGTAAAGGATCATTTGATTCCTCACTTATCTGAGAAGAAGATGACCAAGGAAATGTTCGATTCCCTAGTAAGTTTATTCCAGAGCGATAATTTGAATAGTGAGATGATCTTAAGAAATAAACTCATATCAGTGCAGATGTTTAGATTTGACAATATTACAGGCTACTTCATGAGGATCACTCATGCACGTGATTAGCTTGCAACTATTGGGGAGAAAGTGGAAGATGTAGAACTCGTAAATGTGGAACTGAATAATATCCCAAAGTCTTGGGAACCATTTCTCAAGGGAGTATGTGCTTGTGAAAATCTTCCAGATTGGTGAAGGTTGTGGGACAATTGTATCTAGTAAGAGACTCGAGAGGAGTCTAAATTCAACAAGTAAGGAGGTAGTGATGAGAACCCATCCCTTGTCAGTAATACAAGGAAGGGAAAAGGAAAGGTTCCCAACAAGAAGGGTAATGGTGATGGAGGTACTTCATAGCTAGGGAAGAAGAAGGACTCGAGTAAAATAAAGTGCTTTTCATGCCACAAGAGTGTTCATTATGCATCTCAATGTCCAAAGAAGAATAAAGGTAGAGGAAATTCGTAACAAGTAGCAACATCTGCAGAAACTCAATTGGATGAGTTTGCTGGAAAGTTTGAGAGGGATTTCTCACTAGTTTCTTGCCTTTCTACCAGTACAACCACCAAGAGTGTGTGGTACTTGGAAAATGGTGCATCTCTTCATATGATAGAAGCATGGGAGATATTTAGCAATCTCGCAGAGAAGGACTTAGGGATCCATGTGGAGCTTGGTGATGATGCCAAGTATGCAATGAAGGGTAAGGGAACTATCTTGTTCCAACTTGATTTAGGTGGTTCATTTGATGCTTAGAATGTGATTTATGTACCGAGACTTAGGAAAAAAAATTCTCAGTCTCAATTATGGAGGACATAGTTTTTTGCAGTTATATTCCAGAGAGGGCACGTGCTCATATGTCCAGAGGGAGGTATCCCTGACATAGTTGTGGTCAATGGGGTTAGAGAGGGTAATCCATACAGGTTGCAGGGAAAGCCTGTTCAGGCCTTGGTACATGACCATGACAACCTATGTGAGCTATGGAAGATGAGGTTGGGACACCTACACTACATGGCATTGTTGATTCTGAGGGATATTATCACTGTTCTACCAGATTTTAGTGTTGAGCAACAGAGCATGTGCAAAGGGTGTGCACTTGGAAAGAATGACAAGGCTTATTTTCCAAACAACTAAATTAGGTCTAAGGGGATATTGGATATTATACATTCATATGTGAGTGGACTGATGTTAGTAGCATCAATGCAGTGAGTGTCATATTATGTGACATTCATTGATGAGTTTTCCAAGAAAATTTGGATCTTATTTATGAATACCAAGGATGAGGTCTTCAGTCGGTTCCAAGAATTCAAGGCTCAGGTGGAGAACTAGACATGGAGGAGGATCAAGGTCTTGAGGTTGGATAATGGGGGAGAGTACACCTCCAATTAATTCAAGGATTTATTCAAGGAATCAAGAGGGAGTTGATAGTCTCATATAACCCTCAGCATAATGGGTTTGCAGAGAGAACGAACCTGTCCATCATCGGTTCTGCCAAGGTTATGATACATGACTAGCATTTGCCTATGTTTCTTTGGGAAGAGGTATGTAACACAACAATATATGTGTAGAATAGGAGTCCTCACAGGATATTGGGGGAAAAGACACCAAAGGAGGAATTCTCATGAGTGAAGTCAAAGATAGGACACTTGAGGACCTTTGGTTGTCTAGTATACATCCATGTGTCAATGGAGAAGATGAAAAAGTTGGAGCCTCAGATTGGGCAGGGAGTGTAGTATATTGGAAGAGCACCTCAGGTGTTACTTCAGCTCGGGATCAACAATGATTACATGGTTCAACAGGAAGTAGAATTCTATATCACTCAGTTCAATAGAGGTAGAGTATATGATAGCAAGTATGGCTAGTTGTGAAGCCATTTGTCTTTGGAAATTAATTATAGGTTTATTTGATCAGGAGTTGGATTCCACAATGATATACTATGATAATCAAAGTTGTATCAAACTCTCTGATAATCCAATATTCCATGATAGTTCCAATCATATTGAGATTACATATCACTTCATATGAGACAAGATCCAGAAGGGAGCAATCAAGCTTCAATATATTTCCACAGATGAGTAGGTTATAGAAATTCTGACCAAACCCTTGGTTAAAGGGAAGTTTGAGTTCTTTAGGGACAAACTTGGAGTGGTGCAGAGTACCTTCATCACTAAGAGGGAGTGTTGATGTGTGTAACATCAGATAGGTACTTTTGCACAGGTCTAAGTGTCTAGACGCGTGGAAGTCGTCCAAATCCTTCTACCTTAGTACTTTAATTTAATTAAAAGAATTATTAAAGTAATGTGATTTTATTAATTAGTTGAGTTTTATTTAATGAAATGATAAAGTTGTTAGAATTAGTGAATTAAATCTTATCCATTGATCTCAAGTGAGGTGATATTTAATCTCATCTATCAATCACTTTGGATATTAGGGTTAGGTCATAACTCAATATTATAAAAGCAAGGATAAAGTAAAGGAGGAGACATTTTTTATTAGAGAGAGAGAGAGAGAGGGGAATTTTACTCAAGGGGATCTTGGATAGGTGGAGAAGGAATTTCATCTAGATATCAGTATAGGTCAGGGAGAAGAGAGAACAAGGGAAACCACAATAATATCTAGTAGATCATAGCCATAGTAGTTGAGAAAAGTTGTACGCACTTCACAGGTCAGCCAGGGTGCATATGTACACGAGCTATAGTGTAGGAAAACACGTATGTAACCTTTTCCTCCTATATATATACCAAAGATACCTAGTCTTATGATCATCTCATCTCATCTTGTACATTGGATATATTGTAAAAGGAGGTTCCCCCCTCAAAGTGGAATGTTATTCATTGACTTTTTATCATTCTCAAGGCATTGGTTCCTAACAATGACCATGTCTCATATCCAAGTACGATGCATGGAAAACAATATTAGCATAGATAGCTTGACACGTACATGCCTAGGCTACGTGCAAATCGAAGGAGTTGGGTAGTTCACCATTGTGGGAGTCAACATATAATTGGGTAACTCTTATCTTGATGGCATATATATTGATGCTCATATTAGAATAACAAAGGGTTGAAATGTTGGGTTTGAAGATATAAGAAGACATATTTGTAACAAGTATTAGAAGAGTTAATGAGGAATAATGCTTCATCAAGTAATGAATCATTAAGAATAGTTTCTTCACTGACTCTGGGAAGCTTAAACATTCATTATGTGAAATCTAAAGAATTCTTGGATTTTGAAGTCACGAAATAAAAATCAAAGTCCTATAAGATGACAATCTATTTGAAATATCNCCCCCCCCCCCCCACCAATGATTTGATGCATCAATATGTGCTCCATTGGGTTGAATTCTTCTATGACATTATTCTTCCTTAAAATAATATAATTCCTAAGTCACTGGACAACATGAACAACTACCAATGCCAACTTCTCAACATGGTGGAGTGTTAAGAAGACAATAAAATGGTGTAATTGTTGATGCTAGTGGTAGCATCGAACATGTATTTTTGCATAGGCTTGGTGTCTATCATGAGAAAGTCATCCAAAGCCTTCTATTATTGAATTTACTTTAATTAAAGGAATTATTAAAGTAAATTGATTTTATAAATTAATTATGTAATTAGTTAATTGAGTTATTTAAGGAAAGTGCTAAAAGTAATTAACATGTAATCTTAGCATGTAAATCTCAAGTGAGGTGAGAAGTAATTTCAACCATCAATCACTTTGGAGATTAGGTTTAGATTATAACTCATTATTATAAAAGCAAGGCTAGGGTAAAGGAGAACTTACTTTTCACACAGATAGCAAAGAATGACTTTTTCTAGTGTGGAGTCACGAAGGTCACACTTAGGAGAAAAGAAGGACTTTTTCTCAAGTGCTTGGATCACGAAGGACTGTGATTCAAGACCAAAGACAAGAGAAAATAAGGAATTTTTCTCAAGGATTGGATCACAAAGGAATGTGATTCAAGATCTCAGATAGGTGGAGAACGACTTCCATCTAGAGATTGGGTCAAGGAGGAGAGAGAGAAGAGGCAGTCGTAAGTGGGTTTCAATGATTAAATCCATAGGAAATATTAACATCGTATGGAAGTTTATGTACAGTATTTCCATACATGTATGTGGGTTTTAGTGGAGACAGTCACATAAATACACGGGTTTACTGAAGGACAATCATGTACACCTCAAAAAGTGTGTAGTTCTGGGTCATACATCATATCAGACTTTATCATGTTTTGTTTGCAGTTGTATTTCTCTCAATGGGCCATTATCCCTGTTATGAAATCCCTGATTTTAGCATAATAAAATCATTCTCAGCATTGGTTTTCACTTTCGGGTTTTTCCAGGGCTATGTATCCAAAAATATTGGTGTTTATGTGTGCATGATCTGGTTTCTAGTTTTGCTTCCACTATATTTATTGAGTTGAATGTTTCAACAATGTATTTTTGTTTTGTGATCTTCTAATTTGACTGCAGTAAGAAAACCATTGGATAACAAAGTACCTAGGTGTTGGAGTAAGAGAATTTTCAACATGGTATCAGAGCAGGATGCTCTGAGAGGGATCTTATCTTAGGATGCAAAACAACATATCTATGAGATCTGAGTGACGAGAAGATACATCTAGTTCATATATAGGGTTACAATAACATATTTATGGGATCAAGAGTGTTGAGGTGGGTGCTTGAAGGACTAATAAGATATCCACTATATTTTGAAGTAGATATATCAGATATGCAGGCTATCCATAGAAGATCCATAACCAATAGGTGGAAATCAAAGGACGAATTTAAGGGAAACAATCATACTGAGGCAAAACTAAGCTTTTAAAGGTTTACAAACGTGTACACGGGTCACAGAAGGGATAGGTCCATACATACACGTGTCTCTTTAAGAACAATTGTGTACATACATAGTATCTAGTAGTGACAGACACATATAAGTCAATACACATTAATATAGGGGCAGTTTCAGTAGCCAGGGAAGATCAACAAGTCCGAGCAGCAGACCACAGAGTCCAGGCAATATAAAAATTATGTTGGGTGGCTTGCTGAGTAAGGAACAGAGGCTAGGATACTGACAAGAATATCTCATATAGGTGGAGAAGGAATTCCATCTAGATATCTAAGACACATAAGAGCACATAGGAGCAGAGGAGGATTTTTTGCTCATGTGCTTGAGTCATTCACCCAGGATAAAAGATAGACTTTTTGCTCAAGTGTTTGAGCCACAAAGGACAATGACTCAAGGGGATCCTAAATGGGTGAAGAAGGATGTTCATCCAGAGATCAAAGGATCGTATATCTATTGGAGTCAGTGACTCATAGATAGAGAAAATGAATTTTTCTCATAAAGATATTAGCACAGGGTGAAAAAGGAATTTTACCTAGAGATCTGATCAATCCAAAGGAGATGAAGGAATCAACGAACAGATTTGGAACAAGGACATATTTGGGTAGCATAGTAGCAATAGAGGTGCTCAGTTGAAAGTGTTAGATGTTTATGAGTGGATAGAAAATACACATAGAGTGAGATAGGAGATCTCATAGATTGGGTGGAGAAGGACTTTCATCCAAGTGTGTAGGGAAGGGTTAAAGAAAAGGAGAAAAAGGGAAGCAAGGGAGATAAAATCCAACAATATTGAAGGACTGATATTGAGGTATGATAGGCTAGGTATTTGCTGCATTGTATTATTCCTTAGGTGGACCATTATCCTATAATGAGAGCCCAAAATTTTATATTAATAAAATCAACTAGAACCAGAAGCACGAGAACTATTCAACACTCTAACAGAGGACTCACGAACCCATGTGGAGCTTGGTGATGATTCCAAGTATGCAATGAAGGGGATGAGAACTATCATGTTCCAAATTGAGTCAGGAGGTTCGTTAGAGGCCCAAGATGTGCTTTATGTACCAAAATTAAGGAAGAAATTGCTCTAAGTTTCAGTTTTAGAGGAGAGGGGTCTTTTAGTTACCTTTTCAAAGAGGGAAAGTACTCATATGTTGAGAGGGAGATATCCTTGACATAGCAATCAACATTGGTGTCAAAGAGGGCATGTTATACAGGTTGCAAGGAAAGACTATAAGAGTATCCAAGGGGATCTTGGATCATGTATTAATGTCAGTGACACAAGAAGAGGACCAGGAGGCTTCAAAGGGTGAGAAACCAAAGGATGGGTAGGGTTCACAGAGTGTGGCACTTTCGATCAATCAACAAAGGCAAGTATGAAAGAGTGTGGCACATTTGATCAATCAAGAAATGATACTTTTTGGATACATCCTAATATATCTTAGATACATTAAATCCCCTAACGATTTTTTGTGCTTAAATTCAACTTAGGCATGATTCAAGGGATTCCTCTCCTTAAAATTACTATTGCTCAATTAACTAATAGAATTTCATTGATGATTTATTCATAAGGATTCTTGAAGAGAAAATTTTTTGATTAACACTACAGACTGTTTGGACATCTTACATGTGGCGTCGATGTTTAATATTGATGTTACTATTATTCTAGTTTGGTCACCTCTAGAGAAACTTTTCCAAAGCTAAAGAAGGTTGTAAATTTTTTTATCAGAGCCAATAATGACACGAATAATTTCACAAAACTAACTATGATTTTTGTTGCACCCGATAGTAATTCATTGGACTAGATATCATGAAATCCACCTTCAAGCATAGGCACTTTGTGTCAAATGGGTGATTTGATCTATTGATGGGAAAGAGGATTGGAAGGTCCTTAAAATATTTGATGAATCCTTCTTTCTTATGTCATCTCATCTAAAATTTGACGAGTGTTTGTTTTACATGGCATATGGAAGGTCTTAGAGGATATTAAGACTTGATTCCCCTAAAAGGAGCTTTACCTTTAGGCTAATGTTTCTTTCAATGAGCATTGCCTTTGGCTGTCACCTCTTGTAAAGTTCAAATCTATTCCTCTAGAATGAAGAAGATCAATATGTGTAGATCACATCTAAATTATGTGAGACATGATACTTTTCAAAAAAAAAATATTTCTAAGGGTAATGGTAGAAAAAATTCTAAAATATCATTTGGATACCACAATGTGTTAGAAAAATAGGATCGCAGAGAAATAAAATAAAAACAAATGCGGAAATAAGACACAAAAGATACACAATACAATAGAGACACAGATATATGTGGTTCACCCAGTGTGGGCTACGTCCACCAGAGAAATTGTCAGGTCCTTCCTTTTTATTATCCAACAAATGAAGGGATACAACCTACAACACACCCGTTGTAACTTCTTCTTCTTTCTCTCATTGTCTCCTGTCTCAGAATACATTATTCACAATGATGCATATCCGCAATACATTTCCCTCATAAAAGAGGGTTTCCTTTTAGGGAAAAAAAACCTAACATAACTTCTACCTTCAGATATGCAACCTTATAATGAACCGTCCAGATTTACTATGAAATTACCGTACACATTTACAAGGCAATTTTTCCTTTGGGGGCTTCACTCTCGAACCCCTGTCGGGGGCCCGCTTTCCACTAGACCCTGCAGGGGGGGAAATCCCCCCCCCCCCCCACGTGGAGGGGTGTATAGTATCCTGGGGTGTATAGTCTTCATGGGGTATAAACATGGATGAAAACAAAGACCTATGAAACATGAAGATAATCAATCTCCACAACCAACACAATGTAACCTGTGATGAAATGTTTGAAGTCATATAAGACCAATAATGGAGCCCTTGTGATGAAGAAAATAAATAGTTTTCCCTTGATAGATGAGATTTGTCAAGCTAGAGCTACTCAACTGTAGTCTTGTCTTTAGTAGCTAAATGTAGGTGATAATCCCAAGTTACTCTCAACCAAGGAGGAAAACTAAAATATATTTACCTTCAAAACTATATTAGGTCATAATAACAATTAAAATGTTATTGAGAAAGAGTTCATGAAATATCATACCTTGGTGTTCCAAACATAGGTATTTATAGGGGAGAGTTATGAAGAAACATAGAAGTGACTTCACATGAACCCATGCTTGGTATCAGAAGAAAAGGACAACATGTGATCTAACTCTCCATGATTTTCATCAACTCTTGACAACCCTCCAAAAAATTGTTATTAATAAGGCACATGGCTTTAATGCATTCATTATGAGTTCAATAGGGTCACATGGGACATTTTTAGGCTAGAATTTTTTCAAGTGTATAAATAAGCCCTTCAAAAACATTCTTTGGGAGTGGGGATTAACTAATGATTCATTAATTTCGTTTTTAAGTAAGAAGACCCACAATTCACTACTTGTTGGAGGTCCATCACTTTGCTTAACATGCACTATAAATCTCTAGCAAAGGTTTTTACCTTATGGATTAAGATTATTCTTACCAATATCCTCTACCATAAGTAGACATGTTTTATTCAAGGGTAGTATATCCAAGATAATATTATTTCAATACGGGAAGGAATAGAATTGGTACAATATTCCAACATGGACATTATATTCATGAAAATTGACTTTGAAAAAGTATACTCTTAAGTGGAATGCCTTTCGTCCTCATGATATTGAAATTCTTGGCATTTGTTCCTAGATTATTCAACTCTGTTGATATCCTTTTTCATGATTTTTGGGTGTACCTATCTATCAACAAAGGCAATCATGAAAGAGTGTGGCACTCTCGATCAATCAAGAAATGATACTTTTTGGATGCATCCCGATTTTTGATATTAAATCACTTAGCAATTTTTTGTGCTTTAAATTCAACTTAGGCATGATTCAAGGGATTCCTCTCCTTAAACTTGTTATTTCTCAATTAGCTAATAGGAATTTCATTGATGATTTATTCATAAGGATTATTGAAGAGAAAACTTCTTGATTAACACGATAGACTATTTGGACATCTTACACGTGGCATCAATGTTGAATATTGATGTTATTTTTCATCTTGTTTGGTAACCTCTTTAGCGACTTTCCCAAAGCTAAATAAGGTTGTAAAAAACATTATATGAGCCAATAATGACACGAATAATGGATTTCAAAAAACTAACTAATATTTAATTGCACCCAATAATAGTTTACTGGACTAGATATCATGAAAGCCACCTTCAAGCATAGGCCCTTTGTGATCGAATGGGTGATTTGATATATTGATGTGAAAGAGTCTTGGAAGGTCCTTCTTAAAATATTATATCAATCCCTCTTTCTTATGTAATCTCATCTAAAATTTGATGAGTGTTTGTTTTACATGGCATATGGAAGGTCTTAGAGGATATTAAGACTTGCTTCCCCTAAAAGGAGATTTACTTTTATGCTGATGTTTCTTTCAATGAGCACTGCCTTTGGTTGTCACCTCTTGTAAAGTTCAAAGATATGCCTCTAGTTAATACTTTATGGTTCTCAAACTTAATTATTTTCATAAATGACATCAAATTCGTCAATGATATGTTTAACAATCTATCAAGGAATTAGATCTCGTGGATTGATCCCAAACATATGATTATCTTGACGAACATGATCAAATTTATATTGGAGCACATTCAAAGTATCATCCTAAATGTGCTTATGGTCAAACTTGGCCACCCAACAACTCAAGCTTGGTAGCAAGACTAGAAATTGGGAAAAGATATAACTTTTTCAAGATATAGACCAACTATTGGCCATAAGTAGCTATGCTATGAGCCATTCTTTGAAGGTCCACTAAACAAGTAAAGGCACTTCGAGTATCAACAAATCCTTAGATATTCTATCTTTGTAGTCTCTTGGAAGCCAAGAAAGCAATATTTTCATAGCATTTAGTAATGAACAATGTCCTAATGGGTAAAAGACAAGCATACCTTTATGTGCAAAACTTGTAATGCTTAGTATTAGTGAGCTCAAACCCTTTCGGTTTGTAAAACTTACAATGTATAATATTTGGAAGTGACACAATGATGTTACCTTTAGCTCGCTTGTCCCATCATTGAAATTCTTTGCATTTGATGTACCTCTCTATCAACAAAGGAAAGTATGAAAAAGTGTGGCACTTTCGATCAATCAAGAAATGATACTTCTCGAATACATCCTAATAGATCTTAGATATATTAAATCCCCTAACGATTTTTTGTGATTTAAATTCAATTGAGGCATGATTCAAGGGATTACTCTCCTTAAAATTTATATTTCTCAATTAACTAATAGGCATTTCATTGACAATTTATTCATAAAGATTCTTGAAGAGAAACCTTCTTGATTAACACTACATATTGTTTGGACATCGTAGATGTGGCATCGATCTTGAATATTGATGTTACTATTGTTCTTGTTTGGTCACATCTATAACGACTTTACCAAAGATAAAGAAGGTTGTAATTTTTTTTATCTGAGCCAATAATGCCACGAATAAGGGATTTCACAAAACTAACTATGATTTTTGTTGCACCCCACAGTAATTTACTGGACTAGATATCATGAAAGCCACCTTCAAGCATAGGCACTTTGTGTCAAATGGGTGATTTGATCTATTGATGGGAAAGAGGATTGGAAGGTCCTTCTTAAAATATTGGATCAATCCTTCTTGCTTATGTCATCTCATCTAAAATTTGACGAGTGTTTTTTTTACATGGCATATGGAAGGTCTTAGAGTATATTAAGACTTGCTTCCCTAAAAGGAGCTTTACGTTTAGGCTAATGTTTCTTTCAATGAGCAGTGCCTTTGGCTGCCACCTCTTGTAAAGTCAAATATATTCCTCTAGTTAATACTTTATGGTTCTCAAACTTAAGGCTTTTAATAAACAACATCATATTTTCCAATGGTATGTTTAACAATCTATCAAGAAACTAGATCTCATGGATTGATCCGAAGCATAGATTTATCTTGACAAACATGATCAAATTTAAATTGTAGCACATTCAAAGTATCATATCAAATGGACTTATGGTCAAACTTAGCCACCCAACAACTTCATTGTCATTTATTTAGTCAAACATAGCCACCCAACAACTTCATTGTCATTTATTTAGTCAAACTTAGCCAAGCAACAACTTCATTGTCATTTATTTAGTCAAAATTAGCCACCCAACAACTTCATTTTCATTTATTTAGTACAATAAAATTATATTAATGTTTAAGTAATTATTTTAAGTAACTACAATCACCAGGAGTGTGTGGCACTTGGACAATGGTGCATCTCTTCATATGATAGAAGCATGGGAGATATTTAGCAGTCTTGCAGAAAAGGACTTAGGGATCCATGTGGAGCTTGGTGATGATGCCAAGTATGCAATGAAGGGTGAGGGAAATATATTGTTCCAACTTGATTTAGGTGGTTAATTTGATGCTTAGGACGTGCTTTATGTACCATGACTTAGGAATTTTTTTTCTCATTCTCAATTATGGAGGACATGGGTTTTGCAGTTATATTCTAGAGAGGGCATGTACTCATATGTCTAGAGGGATTTAGCCCTGACATAGTTGTAGCCATTGGGGTTAGAGAGGGTAATCCATACAGGTAGGGATCTAGCCTTGACATGACAATGACAACCTATGTGAGCTATGGAACATGAGGTTGGGACACCTACACTACAGGGAACTGCCGATTTTGAGGGACATTATCAATGTTCTACCATATTTCAGTGTTGATCAACAGAGCATATGTAGAGGGTGTGCACTTGGAAAGAATGCCAAGGATTATTTTCCAAGCAACGAAAGTAGGTCTAAGGGGATCTTGGATATTATACATTCATATGTGAGTGGACCGATGTTAGTAGCATCAATGCAGGGAGTGTCATATTATGTGACATTCATTGATAATTTTCCAAGAAAACCTGGTTCTTCTTTAAGAATACCAAGGATGAGGTCTTCAGCCGGTTCCAAGATTTCAAGGCTTAAATGGAGAATTAGACATGGAGGAGGATAAAGGTCTTGAGGTTGGATAATGGGGGAGAGTACACCTCCAATTGCTTCAAGTATTTCTGCAAGGAATCAAGAGGGAGTTGATAGTCTCATATAACACTCAACAGAATGGGTTTGCAGAGAGAATGAACTTGCCCATCATCAGTCTTGCCAAGGTTATGATACATGACTAGGATATGCCTATGTTTCTTTGGGAAGAGGCATGTAACACAACAATATATGTGTAGAATAAGATTCCTCACATGATATTTTGGGACAAGACACCAGAGGAGGAATTCTCAAGAGTGAAGTCGAAGATAGGACACTTGAGGACCTTTGGTTGTCTAGTATACATCCATGTGTCAGTGGAGAAGAGGACAAAGTTGGAGCCTTAGATTGGGCAGGGAGTGTAGTATATTGGAAGAACACCTTAGGTTGTTGCTTCAGCTCAAAATCAATAATGATTACATGGATCGAAAGGTAGTAGAATTCTGTAGCACTTAGTTCAATAGAGGTAGAGTATATGATAGCAAGTATGGCTAGTTATGAAGCCATTTGGCTTTGCAAATTAATTATAGGTTTATTTGATCAAGAGTTGGATCCCAAAATGATATACAATGATAATCAGAGTTGTATCAAACTCTCTGATAATCCAATATTACATGACAGGTCCAATCATATTGAGATCATATATCACTTCATATGATACAAGATCCATAAGGGAGCAATAAAGCTTCAATATAATTCCGTAGATGAGTAGGTTATAGACATTCTGACCAAACCCTTGGTTAAAGGGAAGTTTGAGTTATTTAGGGACAACTTGGAGTGGTGCAGAGTACATTTGTCACTAAGAGGGAGTGTTTTTGTGTGTAACATCATGCAGGTACTTCTGCACAGGTCTAGTGTCTAGACAGGTGGAAGTCGTCCAAAGCCTTCTACCTTAATACTTTAATTTAATTAAAGGAATTATAAAAGTAAAGTTATTTTATTAATTAGTTGAGTTTTATTTAATGAAATGCTAAATTTGTTAGCATTAGTGAATTAAATATTATCCATTGATCTCAAGTGAGGTGATATTTAATCTCATCCATCAATCACTTTGGAGATTAGGGTTAGTTCATAACTCAATATTATAGAAGCAAGGCTAGGGTAAAGGAGGAGACACTTTTTATTATAGAGAGATAGAGAGAAAATAAAGACTTTTACTCAAGGAGATCTTGGATAGGTGGAGAAGGACTTTCATCTAGAGATTAGTATAAGTCAGGGAGAAGAGAGAACAAGGGCAATCACAATAATATCTAGTAGAACAGAGCCATAGTAGTTGAGAAAAGTTGTACGCACTTCATAGGTCAGTCAGGGTGCATATGTACATGAGCTATAGTGCAAGAAAACATGTATGTACCCTTTGCCTCGTGTGTGTGTGTGTGTGTGTGTGTGTGTGTGTGTGTGTGTGTATATATATATATATATATATATATATATATATACCTAGTCTTAGGATCATCTCATCTTATCTTGTACATTGGATGCATTGCAAAAGGAGGTTTCCCCCTGAAAGTGGAATGTTATTCATTGACCTTTTATCATTCTCAAGGTGTTGGTTCCTAACAATGACCATGTCTCATATCCAAGTATAATGCATGGAAAACAATATTAGCATAAATAACTTGACACTTACGTTCCTAGGCTACGTGCAAATCGAAGAAGTTGGGTACTCCACCTTTGGGGGAGTCAACATATAATTGGGTAACTCTTAACTTGATGGCACATATATTGATGCTCATCTTAGGATAACAAAGGGTTGAAATATTAGGTTTGAAGATATAAGAAGACATATTTGTATCGAGTATTAGAAGAGTTAATGAGGAATAATGACTCATCAAGTAATGGATAATTAAGAATAGTTTCTTCACTGACTCTGGGAAGCTTAAACATTCATTATGTGAAATATAAAGAATTATTGGATGTTGAAGTCATAAAATAAAAATCAAAGTCCTAAAAGATGACAATCTATTTGAAATATCCCCCCCCCCCCAAATGATATGATGCATCAAGATGTGTTCCATTGTGTTGAATTCATCTATGAAATTATTCTTCCTTAAAATAATATAATGCCTAAGTCACTGGACAACATGAACAACTACCAATGCCAACTTCTCGACATGGTGGAGTGTTAATAAGACAATAAAATGGTGTTATTTTTGATGTTATTGGTAGCATCGAACATGTATTTTTGCATAGGCTTGGTGTCTATCATGAGAAAGTCATCCAAAGCCTTATATTCTTCAATTTACTTTAATTAAAGGAATTATTAAAGTAAATTGATTTTATAAATTAATTGTGTAATTAGTTAATTGATTTATTTAAGGAAAGTGCTAAAAGTAATTAACATGTAATATTAGCATGTAAATCTCAAGTGAGGTGAGAAGTAATTTCAACCGTCAATCACTTTGGAGATTAGGTTTAGATTATAACTCATGATTATAAAAGCAAGGCTAGGGTAAAGGAGAACTTACTTTTCACATAGATAGAAAAGAAAGACTTTTTCTAGTGTGGAGTCACGAAGGTCACACTTAGGAGAAAATGATTTTTTCTCAAGTGCTTGGATCACGAAGGACTGTGATTCAAGAGGACCAAGAATGTTGAGGTGGGTGCTTGAAGGAATAAGCACATATCCACTATATTTTGTAGTAGATATATCAGATCTATAGGATATCCATATCATATCCATAACCAATAGGTGGAAATCGAAGGACGAATTTTAGGGAAACAATCTTACTTAGGCAATACTATGCTTTTATAGGTTTACATAGGTGTACATGGGTCACATAATGGATAGGTGCATACATACATGTGTCTCTTTAAGAACAATTGCATACATACGCAGTATCTAGTAGTGAAAGACACATACAAGTCAGTACATATCAATATAGGGGAAGTTTCAGTAGCCATGGAAGATGAGCATGTTTGAGTAGCGGATCGTAGAGTCCAGGCTGTAGAAAAATTATTTTGGGTGGCTTGTTGAGCAATGGCAGGAGGCTAGACTACCAACAAGATCTCAGATAGGTGGAGAAGGACTTCCATCTAGATATTTAAGCCACATAATAGCACATAGGAGCAAAGAAGGATTTGTTCTCATGTGCTTGATTCATCCACCTAGGAGAAAATACAAACTTCTTTCTTAAGTGTTTAAGCCACAAAGGACAATGACTCACGGGGATCTTAAATGGGTGAAGAAAGAAAATCATTGAGAGATCAGAGGATGGTAGGTCTATTGGAGTCAACGACTCATAGATAGAGAAAAGAAGGACTTTTTCTGACAAAGATCTTAGCACGAGGTGAAAAAGGAATTTCACCTAGAGATCTGATCAGTCCAAAAGAGATGAAGGAATCAACATACGTATTTCGTGTTAGAATGTAATGAATGTGCTCATTTTACCATTGAAAGTATCGTTATTTTCACCCAACCATAGGCCAAATCCACCCTCCGAGCACCTTAACCTTGATAGAGAATCACTCTGGAAGCAAACCCCAGGCTAGATAGCCAAACAAAGGGTAGCAGACCTTTCCCTAAGGATAGTGCACCAACAAGAGCTGATCAGATAGCACAAACCCTAACCAAGAGATAGTCCAAGCCAAACATTATCTTCTAGTTGCAGCAGCTGCAATGGAATCTCTCCTCCAAACCTGTGCACAAAACTGGGCACTGCAATGCGCACAAGTGTTGCTCTGCAATTCTGAGACCGCTTGTCAAAATGAAGACCGACCTCCTCTATTTATAGAAATTCTGGCTAATTTCCTGGGTCGACTTCTCATTATGGGTATCTGTCTATTCAATATATACTATTTCTTCTAGACGACTTCTTCTCTTGGAGGCTAATAGCCTAATACAAGTGATCTTCTTGAGTCGACATGTCTTCTAGGGTTATTAGCCAACACATTAGGGTTTCTTCTTGCTTCCTGGAGTATTCTATTCTCATCAGGTTTACACATGGAGGTAAGTACCTCCCGCAGCTACCATAATATCAACACTCTCTCCTAGCTAGGGAGGATTACAGGTAATGGTCTTGAGCACAAACATACCATTCACCCGGTAGCATCAACATAGTTGTATAGACTATCTCATGACTAGATCATGAGCACCATCATCACCATCAGTGTCATCAGCTGCACCATCTCTCAGAACCATACTCTATATGAGTAATCAGACATGATGATGGATAAGTCACTCACACCATAGAGTGACACAAGAACCATTCTTCTAATCTGGACATATGTCCTAGAATAATAAATGTCTTGAACCATTTTTCGTCTGGGAAATCTCTGTCCATAGATCATCCATCTAGCTGATAATCATTTCCAGCACTGTTGATAGTCTTCATGGCAGTCGAAACAATATCATTCAATAGAACACAACCATGTCTATCCATAGTAGTACACAACTACAATTCAATGGTACACTACCACACCAAGTAGCACACAACTACTTGATCAATGACGTATAGTCACAAAAAGTGGAACACATCCACCATAGTAGTATACATCTATTTTCTAGAGACATATAGTCTTCATAACAATCATCTGATATCAACTTGCACAGAAACAATGTTATGATATAAAATGAATCATCTGGGCCATTCTTCCACTCACACCTTTGAGATCTGGAAGAGAATCTACCCTCAAAAAGGTAAGACATCAATGATGAGTTTTCTGTACTATTCTTCTCAAGCAAGGAAGAATAATTGTCCCGATTTCTGAACTTGGACCATTCCTCACCCTGGTCCATTCTTCCGACACTAGACAAAGTGTAACCTGGAGAGAATGAGTCTTCCCTAAGGAATGCATGTCCCTGATTGTTGAATCTGGACCATTCCCCACCCTGTGCCATTCCTCCAGCACTAAACAAAGTGCATCCTGGAGAGAATGAATCCGCCCTAAGGAATGGATGTCCAGACCATTTCCCATGTTAACCACAAGAGGAAATGTTTGTTCTGCACCAACCTCCAAAATGGACCATTCCTCATGTTAACCACAATGAGAAATTGTTGTCTAGCGAGGCGAGCTAGTCTTCTTGAGTAACCCTCAAGAAGAGAGACTTCCCTATACCACTCCCCATGTTAACCACAATGGGAAGTCGGTGTCTATGGTACATCAACAATCTGGACCATTTTCTGAATTGGAAAATATTTGTCTGTCATATATCTCAATCCACTTTCCAAACTGGAAAGAATCTGCTCATCATATCCATCAATCAATAATACATCAGTGCTCCCTCCCAACCTGGGAGCCATCTCTTGCTTTTTCAATTAGGAAGTCATCTCCATGATATCCATATTGAGTACGCAAACTCTTTCATATTTAACACAAGATTTATCAAAATGTCTGTTTATCTACTCATCTGTGGAGATATGTATTGGAGAACCACTTTCTCCTTTTTGGACTTCATCACGAATAATTTAATGCTTGATTTCAAATGTACTTCGGTCTAGAACATTGGTTTTCTCTAAAGGCTTCATGTAGCTATGATCAATAAAGTATATCATTGTTGGAAAACTAGAACATATCCATGTGGCACTTCTTCTGTCATCATGAGATCTGATCTTCTGAGTAACCATCTTGATACAATATTTCTGTTATAGAAAATCTTCACCACGCTTTTGTAGTGTACTGGAGGTTCTCCACCAAGTTATCTTCTTCTATCTGCATACAAGGGTCTCTTTCTGGTATGCCTCAAAGTATTGAGATTTCTCTTCATATTCTCTTTGTTCAATTTCTCTGGAGAACACTCTTTGCATTGATCTGATGTAGAACTCCAACCCATGGATATTGCGGATGATATAAAGAATCATGTAGAGGTATTCCTAGTTTACTGGAACAAGTAATCATCATAGTATTCTCCCTCCATCTAGGAGAACCTCTAGTTATGGATCTTGCAATTCTTGCATATATACAGTGTTCTTCATCACAACTTTCATTTCCTCTGCTTGATTTCTTTTAGTGAGTTCATATCATGCTGGTAATCTTGTGATTCTTAATGACTGGTTGTTATGGCTTCTCTTTCTTTCTTGGAATCTTCATGTTCTTCCTAATGTTTTTCTTTAGCTCTTAGGTCCATGGAGTTTCTTATAGATTTCATGCCCTAAAGATTCCACTTCTTCCTTTCATTATAGAATCATGGATGTGGATGGACAACCAGGGATACTTTAAGGATTCTCTTCGAAGAAGACTTCTTCTGAGGTTGAACTGAACACGTACTGTCTTTCATGGCTGATATCATGGATATATATTTCATCATCTTCAATGGATCATAGGATTAGCTCCCTCCTAATACTTGCTTCATGTATAAGTGCATATAATCAGCTCCCTCCGTCTAACAGAGTCCACACTTCCATCTTATTTTCTTCTGTAAAACATCATAAGTCTTTCTCCAATTTTCTCTTGATTGGTGACTTCTTTCTGTCTTTGCTTCTTCTAAGTCTCTTCATGATTGATTCTGATTTCGGCTTATCTTGTAATAGCTTCCACATGATTTGTTTGATGTATTTCATCCTTTCATGTGTATTATCTGACTTGTATAATGATATAACCCCTTATTCTTCCATAAGTATAGTTCTTCTTGGAACATATTATCTTCTTAAGAGATAGATATACAAGATATGTACAAAGACTATGCAAACAAGATATGTACAAGAAATAAGAAGAGTATTGTTACCTTCAGAAGAAGAAGTCTCTTTCATCCTGCTTGGCCTTCTTTGTAGGTTCATTTTCTTCGGCAACTGATGCTTCGTGTTTCTCCTTCCTTTTCTTTAGCTCGGGACAATGATTCTTGTAGTGACCATACTTTCGACAGTTGAAGCATTATATTTCTGAAATATCTTTCTCTTGATTTGTCTTCCTCTTTGAACCAAACGTCCTTTTGTTCCTGAAATTCTTGAATCTTGTTGTGAAGGATTGATCATCATACTTATTTTGGGGTTTCTCTTTTTCATTGATCCTGGATTCTTCTTGAGCATAGAAAGTCCAAATTTCTTCAAATGTAGGATACTCCTTCCTTGTGTTCATGCTTGCGGCAAATGCATCCCACGTCTTGGGAAGACCATTGAGTGCTATCTTTACCAATTACTTCTCTGAAATGATTTCTTCAATAGCTTGTAGTTAATCTCTTAACTGAGAGATTATCACAAAGTATGATGTTATGCTATCATCATCATTCATATTCATGTCACGGAGCTCATTCTTCATACTCATTATTTGTCCAATGTTTTTGACTGAGAAGAGGTTTATTAGGGCATCGTACATCTTCTTTGATGAGTCAAGATGGGATATGTAGGGTATCAAGTGGTCTTTTATAGATTCCACTATGATACTTATAGCATTGATTTCACCGTCTTTGAACTTATCCATAACTCCAACATTCTACGGTTCCTTCTCTTTTCATTCTTCAGACTCTAGTTTCATGATCTTTCCTTTTTGGTTTTGATCTTTCCTTTCACGATACCCAACACTTTATTCTTGGCAAGGATGAGGTCAATCCTTGTCTTCCATGCTCTGAAGTTAGAACCTCCATCTAACTTGTTTTTTGACTTCATAGAGTAAGTCATGGCTTCTTTGACTTGGTCAACCCTAGATCTGACCAAAAACTCAAAATTGACGTCTTGGCTTGCTGAGAGTACCAGGAGATGCGCTAGGATATGACGCACTGATCTATCCAAAAATTAGGTCAATCCCTTCACTTAAGGTGCCTCAACGAGAGGATTAGGGTTTCTACAACTGCACCTGCTAGTAACCCTAGCGACAGTGCTATGGTGACTACTCCTGCTAGAGACCCTAGCGACAGTTCTTCAACGAGATTAATATCCTTACGGCTATGTTTCCTTCCAGTGGTTAGACTGAATGAAGGAGGTGTGGGCCCATAACCTGTTAGAATATAATGGATGTGCTCATTTTACCATTGACAATATCGCTATTGTCACCCAACCATAGGCTGAAGCCACCCTCCGATCACCTTAACCTTAACAGAGAATCACTCCAGAAGAAAACCCTAGGCTAGATAGCCAAACAAAGGGTAGCAAACCTTTCCCCAAGGATAGCGCACCAACAAGAGCTGATCAGATAGTCCAAACCCTAACCAAGATATAGTTCAAGCCAAACATGATCTGCTAGCTGCAACAATTGCAATGGAAGCTCTCCTCCAAACTTGTGCACAAAACTGGGCACTGCAGTGTGCACAAGTGTTGCTCTGCAATTCTAAGATTGCCTACCAGAATGAAGATTGGCCTCCTATATTTTAGTAATTCTGGCTAACTGCATGGGCCAAATTCTCATTCTGGGTATCTGTCTGTTCAGTATATATTACTTCTTCTGGCCAACTTCTTCTCTTGGAGGCTAATAACCTAATATAAGTTATCTTCTTGAGCTGACATGTATTCTAGGGTTATTACCCAACTCATTAGGGTTTCTTATTGCTTCCCGGAGTATTCTATTCTTGTCAGGTTTACACGTGGAGGTAAGTACCTCCCACATCTACCATAATATCAACATTTGGAACAAGGACATATCTCGATATCATAGTAGCAGTAGAGGTGCTCAGTTGCAGGTGTTGGATGTTTATGAATGGACAGAAAATACATAAAGAGTGAGATAGGAGATCTCATAGAATGGGTGGAGAAGGAATTTGATCCAAGTGTGTAGGGCAGGGTTCAAGGAAAGGAGAAAACGGGAAGCAAGGGAGATAACATCCAACAATATCGAAGGACTGATATTGAGGTATGATAGGCTAGGCTATTTGTTGCATTGTATTATTCCTCAGGTGGACCATTATCGTAGAACGAGAGCCCAAAATTTTATATTAATAAAATCAACTAGATCTAGAAGAACGAGAACTATTCAACATTGTAATAGAGGACTCAAGAACCCATGTGGATCTTGGTGATGATTCCAAGTATGCAATGAAGGGGAAGAGAACTATCATGTTCCAAATTGATTCAGGAGTTTCGTTAGAGGCCCAAGATGTGCTTTATGTACTAGAATTGAATAATAACTTGCTCTAAGTTTCAGTTTTGTAGGAGAGGGGTTTTTTCGTTACCTTTTCAAAGAGTGAAAGTACTCATATGTTCAGAGGGAGTTATCACTAACATAGTAATCAATATTCATTTCAGAGAAGGCAGGTTATACAAGTTGCAGGGAAATCCTATAAGGGTATCCAAGGGGATCTTGGATCATGTATCAATGTCAGTGATAAAGGAAGAGGAGCAGGAGGATTCAAAGGGTGAAAAACCAAAGGATGGGTAGGGTTCACAGAGTGTGGCACTTTCGATCAATCAACAAAGGCAAGCATGAAAGAGTGTGGCACTTTCGATCAATCAAGAAATGATACTACTTGGATACATCCTTACGATATTAGATATATTAAATCTCCTAATGATTTTTTGTTCTTTAAAATCAACTTAGGCATGATTCAAGGGATTCCTCTCCTTAAAATTACTATTGCTCAATTAGCTAATAGGAATTTCATTGATGATATATTCATAAGGATTCTTGAAGAGAAAAAATATTGATTAACACTACAGATTGTTTGGACATCTTACATGTGGCGTCAATGTTTAATATTGATGCTATTATTCTTCTTGTTTGGTCACCTCTAGATAGGCTTTCCCAAATCTAAAGAAGGTTGTAAAAAAACTTATCACAGCCAATAATGACACGAATAATGGATTTCACAAAACTAACTATGATTTTTGTTGCACCCCATAGTAATTTATTGGACTATATATCATGAAAGCCACCTTCAAGCATAGTCACTTTGTGTCAAATGGGTGATTTGATCTATTGATGGGAAAGAGGATTGGAAGGTCCTTCTTAAAATATTGGATCAATCCTTTTTTATTATGTCATCTCATCTAAAATTTGACAAGTGTTTGTTTTACATGGCATATGGAAGGTATTAGAGGATATTAAGACTCGCTTCTGCTAAAAGGAGCTTTACCTTTAGGCTAATGTTTCTTTTAATGTTCATTGCCTTTGGCTATCACCTCTTGTAAAGTTCAAATATATTCCTCTAGAATGAAAAAGATAAATATGTGTAGATCAATCTAAACTATATGAGACATGATAATTTTCAAAATTGTTTCCTTTCTAAGGGAAATGGTAGAAAAGTTTCTAAAATATCATTTGGATACCACAATGCGTTAGAAAAACAGGCTCGCGGAGCAATAAAATAAAAACAAATGTGGAAATAAAACACAGAAGATACACAATACAATAGAGAGACAAATATACATGGTTCACCCAGTGTGGGCTACATCCACGAGAGAAATTGCCAGGTCCTTCTTTTTTATTATCCAACAAATGAAGGGATACAACCTACAACACACCTGTTGCAACTTCCTCTTCTTTATCTCACGGTCTCCTCTCTCAGAATAAAATATTCGCAATGATGCATAGCCGAAATACATTTCCCTCATAAAAGAGGGTTGTATTCTAGGGAAAAAACCCTAACAAAACTTCTATCGTCAGATATGCAACCTTATAATGGACTGTTCAGATTTACTATGAAATTAAAATATACATTTACAAGGCAATTTTTCCTTCAGGGGCCTGCTTGCCCCTAGACCCTGCAGGGGGGGGAATCCCCCCCTACAACCCCTCTGCATGGAGGGGTGTACAATCTTCATGGAGTATAAACATGGTTGAAAACAAACACCTATGAAACAAGAAGATAATAAGGCTCCACAACCAACATAATGTAACCTGTGATGAAATGTATGAAGTCATATAAGACCCATAATGGAGCCCCTGTGATGAAGAAAAGAAATCCTACACATCAAAATTGTTTGTTTTCCCTTGATGGATGAGATTTCTCAAGTTAGAGCTACTCAACTGTAGTCTTATCTTCAGTAGCTCAAAGTAGGTGATAATCCCAAGTCACTCTCAACCAAGGAGGACAACTAAAATACATTTACCTTCAAAACTATATTAGTCCATACTAACAATTAAAATGTTATTGAGAAAGAATTCATGAAATATCATACCTTGGTGTTCCAAACATAGGGATTTATAGAGGAGAATTACGAAGAAACATAGAAGTGACTTCACATGAACCCATGCTCGGTATCAGGAGAAAAGGAAAACATGTGATCTAACTCTCCATGATCTTCATCAACTCTTGACAACCCTCCAAAAAATTGTTAATAATAAGGCACATGGCCTTAATGCATTCATTATGAGTTCAAGAGGGTCACATGGGACATTTTTATGCTAGAATATTTTTAAGTGTATAAATAATCCCTTCAAAAACATTATTTGGGAGTGGGGATTAACCAATGATTCATTAATTTCATCGCCAAGGAAGAGGACCCACAATTCACTACTTGTTGGAGGTCCATCACTTTGCTTAACATGCACTATAAAGCTCTAGCAAAGGTTTTTACCTTATGGATTAAGATTATTCTTACCAATATCCTCTATCATAAGTAGACATGGTTTTATTCAAGGGTAGTATATCCTAGATAATATTATTTCAATATGGGAAGGAATAGAATTGGTACATATTCCAACATGGACATTACATTCATTAAAATTGACTTCAAAAAAGTATACTCTTAAGTGGAATGCCTTTCGTCCTCATGATATTGAAAGTCTTGGCATTTGTTCCTAGCTTATTCAACTCTGTTCATATCCTTTTTGATGATTTTTGGGTGTACCTCTCTATCAACAAAGGCAACCATGAAAGAGTGTGGCACTTTCGATCAATCAAGAAATGATACTTCTTGGATACACCCCGATAGATCTTAGATATTAAATCGTCTAGCGAATGTTTGTGCTTTAAATTCAACTTAGGCATGATTCAATGGATTCCTCTCCTTAAACTTGTTATTTCTCAATTAGCTAATAGGAATTTCATTGATGATTTATTCATAAGGATTCTTGAAGAGAACTTCTTTTTTAACATGATGGACTATTTGGACATCTTGCATGTGGCATTGATGTTGAATATTGATGTTACTTTTCTTCTTGTTTGGTAACCTCTTTAGCGACTTTCCCAAAGCTAAATAAGGTTGTAAAAAAAATTATGGAGCCAATAATGACACGAATAATGGATTTCACAAAACTAACTAAAATTTTTATTGCAGCCCACAGTAATTTATTGGACTAGATATCATGAAAGCCACCTTCAAGCATAGGTTCTTTGTGTCGAATGGGTGATTTGATATATTAATGGGAAAGAGGCTTGGAAGGTCATTCTTAAAATAAGGACCTTCTTAAAATAAGGTCCTGCTTAAAATAAGGACCTTATTGCTAGTGACACAATGATGTTGCTTTTAGCTCGCTTGTCCCATTATTGATTTTTTTTTCTTCGTATGGCAACTTTTAATAAGTACTAGCATGTGGTTATAAATCTCAATGTATGTGAAAAATGTATGAGTGGAGATGGAACACCTCCAAAAATTGTTATATGTATTATATAAGAAATAAATATATCTATTATATAAAACTTAATCAAAGTGAGCTATAAAATCACGTAAATGATTTTAATAAAAACCTCTTCTAAGAAGATAACAACTATGGCTTATTATTCCTAGAGGTGGATGCTTTTATGTCTATAATAATAGATAATTGTTGTTTATTATGCTTAGAGAGTGGAAACATTATTAGTGGTTGATTAATATAAAGTGGTGATAAATGGTTTAAGCTTCCATGTGTAAGTAATTATTTCAAGATAATTTGTTTATTAAAAATGTGGGTTTTTAGAAGGATACTCATGTACACCTCAAAAAACATGCATTTATGGGCCATACAACATATATATATATTTCCAAATTTGTCTGTAGTTGTATTTCTCTCAATGGACCACTATCCATGTTACGAGAGCCCTGATTTTAGCATAATAAAATCATTCTCAACACTGGTTTTCCCTCCGGGTTTTTTCCAGGGGTATCTACCCAAAAATATTGGTGTTTATTTGTGCATGCTTTGGTTTCTATTTTTGCTTCCGCTAGATTTATTGAGATGAATATTTCAAAAATGTGTTTTTGTTTTGTGAGCTGCTAATCTGATTTCAGTAAGGAAATCAGGTGATAACAAAGTACCTAGGTCCTGGAGTAAGAGAAATTTCAACAGTTACCAACTAGCCTTTGGTTTGAGGAAAAATAATTGCAAACTTCATTAATTCTTTCCATGGGTTCTATGATCCCAACTAGACTTCCCAACATGGGTTTTGTAGTGTTTTGGCTCATTTGGGTGAATTATAGAAAAATTTCAAATACATTATGCAAATGACTTGATAGATCTTTTCTATTAGGATAAAATTTGTTCTACTTTGACTATAATGGAGTTCAGTAAGTGTGGGTTGATAACAAAGCCATATTTCTTGAAAACCAATGATGTATTGTTCTTCAAGTCCTTGATGAGCTTAAAACATGTGTTTTCCAAGGATGTCTCAATATATTATGAATTTTTTACACCTCCCAAGATCAATATGTGTAGATCACATCTAAACTATCTGAGACATGATCCTTTTCAAAATTGTTTCCTTTCCAAGGAAAATGGTAGAAAAGTTTCTAAAATATCATTTGGATACCACAATTTAACCCGTGATGAAATGGATGAATTCATATAAGACCAATAATGGAGCCCCGATGATGAAGAAAAGAAATCCTACACATCAAAATTGTTCACTTGGCCTTGATGGATGGGAATTATCTTGAGATAGAGATACTCAACTGTAGTCTTATCTTCAGTAGTTCAAAGTAGGTGATAAGCCCAAGTCACTCTCAACCAAGGAGGAAAGCTAAAATATATTTACCTTCAAAACTATATTAGGTCATACTAACAATTAAAATGTTAATGAGAAAGAGTTCATGAAACATCATACCTTGGTGTTCCAAAGATAGGGATTTATAGAGGAGAATTACGAAGAAAAATAGAAGTAAAGAACCATGCTTGGTATGAGGAGAAAATGATAACATGTGATCCAACTCTCCATGATCTTCATCAACTCTTGACAACCCTCCAAAATAAAATGTTAATAATAAGGAGCATGACCTTAATGCTTTCATTATGAGTTCAATATGGTCACATGGGACATTTTTAGGCTAGAAATGTTTTAAGAGTATAAATAATCTCTTTCAAAAACATTATTTGGGAGTGGGGATTAACTAATGCTTCATCAATTTCATCCCCAAGGAAGAGGACCCACAATTCACTACTTGTCAAAGTTCCATCACTTTGCTTAACATGCACTACAAAACTCTAGAAAAGGTTTTTACCTTATGGATTAAGATTATTCTTACCAATATCCTCTACCATAAGTAAACATGTTTTATTCAAGAGAAATATATCCTAGATAATATTATTTCAATATGGGAAGGAATAGAATTGGTACAATATTCCAACATGGACAATCTATTCATTAAAATTAACTTTGAAAAAGTACATTCTTAAGTGGAATGTCTTTTGTCCTCGTGATATTGAAAGTCTTGGCATTTGGTGTACCCCTCTATCAAAAAAGGAAAGAATGAAAGAGTGTGGCACTTTAGATCAATCAAGAAATGATACTTCTCGGATACATCCTAATAGATCTTAGATATATTAAATCCACTAACGATTCTTTGTGCTTTAAATTCAACTTAGGCATGATTCAAGGGTTTCCTCTCCTTAAAATTGCTATTGCTCAATTAGCTAATAGACATTTCATTGATGATTTATTCATAAGGATTCTTGAAGAGCAACCACCATGATTAACACTACATATTGTTTGGACATCTTACATGTGGCATCAATGTTGAATATTGATGTTACTATTCAATAACGACTTTCCCAAAGCTAAAGAAGGTTGTAATTTTTTTTATCTGAGCCAATAATGACACGAATAAGGGATTTCACAAAACTAACTATGATTTGTTTTGCACTCCATAGTAATTTACTGGACTAGATATCATGAAAGCCACCTTCAAGCATAGACACTTTGTGTCAAATGGGTGATTTGATCTATTGATGGGAAAGAGGATTGGAAAGTCCTTAAAATATTGGATCAATCCTTCTTGATTATGTCATCTCATCTAAAATTTGACGAGTGTTTGTTTTACATGGAATATAGAAGGTCTTAGAGGATATTAAGACTTGCTTCCCCTAAAAGGAGTTGGCTAATGTTTCTTTCAATGAGCACTGCTCCTTTGGCTTGGTTGTCACCTCTTGTAAAGTTCAAATATATGCCTCTAGTTAATACTTTATGGTTCTCAAACATAAGGCTTTTAATAAACAATATCAAATTTTCCAACAATATGTTTAACAATCTATCAAGAAACTAGATCTCATGGATTGATCCCAAGCATAGGCTTATCTCGATGAACATGATCAAATTTAAATTGGAGCACATTCAAAGTATCATCTCAAATGGACTTATGCTCAAACTTAGCCACCCAACAACTTCACTATCATTAATTTAGTCAAACTTAGCCATGCAACATCTTCATTGTCACTTATTTAGTCAAACTTATCCAAGCAACAACTTCATTTTCATTTATTTAGTACAACAAAATTAGATTAATTTTTAAGTAATTATTTCAATTTAATTTGTTTTTTCAAAACAACTTAGTTAAAAAAATAGGTGGAGTGAATAAAGGTCATTTAGATTTAAAGATAAGGAAGCCACCGAACAAATTGCTAGGGGGAGGTGCAGGCTTAGGATTATCATTTGGTCGATGAGTGGAAGGATAAGGAGAAACAAAAGAACACTTGGCAGGATAAGGAGAAACAGAATAACGCTTGTGCATTTTGTACGGAGAAGGAGAAACATATGAAACCCTCGATCTCTTCTTGTTTTAGGAGATGAAAGTGGTTCTCCAATATATATCTCCTCAGAGGAGTAGATAAGCAGACATTTTGGTAAAGATTCTATCCAAGATGAAAGAGTTTGCGTACTCAAGTTGGAGCTCGTGGAGACGACTTCCTTATTGAAAAAGGAAGAGATGACTCCCGTGTTGGGAGGGAGCAGTGATGTGTTATTGATTTATGGACAGTCATTGTTTAGTTCGAAAAATGGTCTAGGATGAGCAGTTCCTTTCCAGTACGGAAAGTGGTTTGAGATTTATGATGGACGAGCATTTTCCAGTTCAGAAAATGGCCCAGATCGAACGGTCATTTTCACAATGAAAATGGTTTGATGGATTGTTGATGTACCATAGACAACGATTTCCCATTGTGGTTAACATGGGGAATGGTCTAGGGCAATCTATCTTCTTGAGGGTTACTCAAGAAGACTGGCCCACCTCGGCAAATAATCATTCTTTCGAAGCTCACAGTTGTGAGTAGTTTCAAAGAATGGTCTATTTTGGAGGTTGGTGCAGCACAGTCATTTCCTTAGGAAATAATCCAGACATTCATTCCTTAGGGAAGATTCTTTCTCTCTAGGTTGCACTTTTTTTAGTGTCGGAGGAATGGTCCAGGTTCAACAATCAGGGACAGACATTCCCTAGGGCAGACTCATTCTCTCCAGGTTGCACTTTGTTTAGTACCGGAGGAATGGCCCATGGTGGGGAATGGTCCAGGCTCAAAAATCAGGACAATTATGCTTCCTTGCTTGAGAAGAATAGTCTAGATAACTCATCATTGTTGTGTTACCTTCTGAGGGTAGATGCTCTTCCAGATCTCACAGATGTGAGTGGAAGAATGGCCCAGATGATTAAGTTTATATCATAAAAATGTTT
>ML780422.1:396564-425253 GCA_009831015.1 Picea engelmannii | reverse complement strand
GGAATGTAGTTTTTATTATTATATTTTAAGAAAGCATTTTTTTGATTATTACAAAAACATTTTCAAATTGGGTTATTTTTCTTTACACATTACGAACAATTTTTTTAAAAGGAAAGATATTTTTTTTAATAGCTGATTATAATTTTTTTATCTTCTTTTACATTTACATTATATATAAATGAATTATTTTACATAAATAAATTATTTTGTATATAATTTCATAATTGTGTAGTATAATTATATTTTAAATCTTTAAAATATATATTTTCTATTTTTATAAAATATTGTTTTTATATAACTGATTTAATGAACCATTCGCAGTTTCACAGTGGTTATTTAGTTTATAATATATATAATTAATGAAAAATAATTACCAATATAAACAATAATAATATATTTGTTGTTTGAGTTTTTTTAATAAGTTTATGAAATGTCGTAATTTTGTATACAATGTATCTCTACAAAACTGAACCAACACTATGATTAACTACACAAACTTACATTTTCAAATAATAATATATTTTTTTAATTTATTAATTATATTTATTAAAAAAATATTCTTAAGTATAAGTTAAATTTGGAAGTTTATTTTTTTAAATATAATTAATAAATTAAAAAAATATTATTATTATTTTTATTTATAATTATCTTTTATCAATGTAATTAATAAGTTTAAAAAATCTTATTATTATTTATATTTATAATTATTTTCAATTATTCATTTAACTACTTTTTTATTGAACATTGATAAGTTTAAAAGATCTTATTATTATTTATATTTATAATTATTTTCAATTATTCATTTAACTACTTTTTATTGAATATTGATAAGTTTAAAAGATCTTATTATTATTTATATTTATAATTATTTTCAAATATTCATTTAACTACTTTTTAACTTATTAATTATATTTATTAAAAAAATATTCCTAAGTATAAGTTAAATTCGGATTTATTTTTTTTAATATAATTAATAAGTTTAAAAAATATTATTATTATTTATATTTACAATTATCTTTTATTAATGTAATTAATAAGTTAAAAAAAATTCATTATTATTAGTCCCTGCCGAAGGCGCATAGGGACTAAAGCGATCGATAATTTGTTGACTTTATATTACTCTGTTCTTTGACTATAAATTTCCGCATCATCTATATTGTTCGTACTATAGAAGTAAAAACATTATATATATATATATATATATATATATATATATATATATATATATATATATATAAACTTATATGTCATCGTCTCATTGGACAATATATTCGAGGTCTTATTGCCAGCTTCGTTGTTCCCAATGTTGTAAATTTGTAGATATCCAAAGTTTTGAGCTCAGACGCTCCTTTTTGTTTTTTATTAGATTTTTACTGAAATGTTTACAAACTGAAATTTCTGAACATGGACGTTGTTTTTTATTAATGTATTTGTCCTATTATTATCAGTCCTTTGTATTTGTATTGAAATGTTTGCATACCGAAGGTTTAGATCATTGACACTTTTTTTGAGGTGCTTGAATAGGCCTGACAACTTAAATGTTTACATGGCACGAGGTCCTGAAACTGGCCTGACAACTTAAATGTTTGCATACCGCGAATCCCTTGGACAACCTGACAGATTAAATGTTTACCTAAATAGGCTTCTTGGAGTACATTTTTCCTCGAAATTTTCTATACAATGTTGTAGTGAATTTGGACAATATTGTTGTCCACCGCCAGTTGAATAGGCATTGTATGTTTCATACTTCTTCTATGCCTGGAATGCAATTTCGTCATCGTTGAAGCTACATACAGTGTTTACTGGTTCTGTGGGTGCTTCTTGTTCGCTAGTTCATCGGTTGTTGCTTGTTGTTGTTTGGTTCAATTTTGCAAGGTTAGGGTCATGCATTCGCAGTTGGATCTGTTTTTTTCTTTTTTCTTTGCGGGGTCCAGGTGTTGCACCCACAATTCGACTTGCGCTTCTGTCGTTCATCGTTTTAGAGTAAGTTTCCATGCCATAATTTCATTTTCTATTCCTTCTTTTCTGTTCAGTGTTTGCAGTTTGCAAGTAAGAATGTTTTCTTATTTTTGCTGGCATGCTCATCATATGTTTCTGGTTCCTTCTGTGCTTAGGCTGTAGTTTGGTAATAGTTCGAGATACATATGTTATTTACTGGTTCAATGGTTGTTGCTTGTTCGTTGGTTCGTTGGTTGTTGGTTGTTGTTGTTTGGTTCAAGTTTATGAGTTTAGGGCCCTAGGACTGAAGTTGGGCCTATTCATGCTTTCTCGTTGGTTTGGTGCTTGTTGTTTTCTTTTGTTTACTTCGACTTTGTAGGGTTGGGGTCTTACGTCGACAGTTGGACCTGTTTTTTTTTGTTTTTTTTTGGGGTGCTTTGCACTGTTCAGATCTTGCAGCCGCAAGTGAACTTGCGGTTGTGTTGTTTGTCGTGTCTGGCAAAGTCGAGATCTGGCGCCTGTTCCGTACCCGCTTGGTCTGCTGTAAAATTTTGCTGATACTTTAGTGTTGACATGGTACAACATAGTGGCATAAGAAATAATTGGACAACTACATGTGCAATTACAATATCCGCTGTTTTTTTGTTAAAATAAAATATGTGCAACACACACTTATTAACCATATATGGTGAAATGTGCCCATATCACAATACAACTTCTTTATCCTCTACACAGTCTGGTGTGACCACGATACAATTTGTCTTGTACTTGAGATATGATATTTACACCAAAGATACTGCAAAATTATATTTCCATGTCTGGAAGCATATCTGGATACTTTGCCACATAAAACCAAAATCATTTAGCTATGGCCATGCAATTTCTTAATATTTTTGTGGCTTGTAATATATTTTGGGCAGGGAAAAATTTAATATATTTACAACCATGGATGGAGAAAAACAAAGGTTCATGTTTCTAACTATCTCTTATTCTATTCGTTGATTCTCATTTACTGTATGTACATATTACTTGTTCTCTACTGCATACCAGCTTCCATTCATGTTCATTGTATTTTGTGCGTTCCCACATTCAAACAAACATAACAGCTGGAGAAAACGAAGGAGTCTTAACTGCAGTGGTGGAAGAGGAGATACAAAGGTACATGCTTGTACTGTTATTTCATATTTCGTTGTTTTGTATTTCATTTATTGTCTGTATATGTGTTTATCTAGTTTATTGTATGTATATATTGTTTACCTTCCTACATAATAACTTATTTTCATTACATGTCTTCCTTCATACTAAATTTCTTCATGTCCATTGTATTTTTTCCTGCATTGCTACATTTAAACAAACAGAATGGTTGGAGAGGACGATGGACTCTTTGGCGCGAATGTAGACGAGGAGTTACAGAGGTGCATACCCGTACTCTTATTTCATATTCCAGTGTTTAGTATTTCATTTATTGTCTGTGTATTTGTTCTTCTTGTTCTACTTCTTTGCACCTTTTTTACTGTATGTATATACTACATATCTTTATTCTTATTCTCATGTGGATCATATTCTCTTTGATGCTACATTGAAATAAATAGAACTGCATTTATTTATTTTACATGTCTTTCTTCATACTAACTTGCCTTCATGTCCATTGTATATTCAACGTTGCTACCTTGGAAGAAACAGATTGGTTGGACAGGAAGATGAATTCTTATATGCAACAACAGAGGGGTTTGTGGTACAATCTTCGAAAAGGTATATCAACTGTGCTAGTAAATTAAACATACAAAATGGGTGGGGGCATATAATATTGGACTATAAAACAATGATTTGGAAACAATGGTCCTTTGTGCCCTCCCCATTTCTAATTTTTTCATTTTCTATTATCCCTTTTGATTTCTGATTTCTCTGCTTAGTCATCTTTTCGAAAATGCCTTGGTGCACAGGTTGGCGGGCTCATGGGTTCATATTTATGGTCATGCTTCTACCTTATTCCATACTTACCCACTTTTTCGATTGCAGGTGTCGGGATGGCGGGTTCAAGATTGCGCCACTGGCTTTAGAGGCTCCACGATATACAGATTGGCCGTCATGCCCCACCATCACGCCCTATTTACTGTTACACATTTTTTCAGTCAAAAAATCCGAGGCATACAATTTGACCCTCAGTTCCTCATGTTTCCTGAGTATCCCTTGACACCCTATTTCGTATTTTATCTCCTTCGACCCTGCATGTGACATTAAGAACAATTATGGACAATATACAATGCATATTCTTTTTTATCCCTTCTAATGTTCATCTACACATGCTTGCATCAGAAAAAGTTGGACTAGTGACATGGCCATGAGCAGTCAATCATCCCAAACATCAGTAGACTGACAAGGCCAAAGGTAAATATGCATACATTATGTTTCTCGTATGTTTACCAAACAAATATCCCGAGCTATTTATTCATCTATGGCATGGTGAATATGTTGATGTCATATGCAACACATACTTTGCAGTTCACAAGAAGTATCAACAAGTGCAAGAGAGACACTGAACATAGTGCAGGTTCCGCAAACTAAGAGGTCTGGTTGCAAAACTCTTGTTCCATAGTTCATCCAAGTTGTGCATCTACTTGTACATTTATGCTAGGAAAAAAAGGAAAACAAAAAAATAATGCACACTACCATTCACATTACTTTTCCTGTTCAAAAATTGTCACTGGGTCTAAACTTGTAACACCCAAAATACAATCAATAGAGGGCTTCGACAACCGCCGAATTGGACAAGTGTTCATCAGGGACATAATGTTCATCTATAGCACCTACTTGGACAAGGCAAACAAAACTAGATCCATTATGTGTGATGACATGATAGACAAGGAGGCCCTGATGACAGTCACACTGACTATTCCTACACAACTTGTCCAAAAACATGTAGAAAATATATTTCCAGGTAGTGGGATATCCATTAAAAATTTTAATATATTTCCCAAAACAATATATGACCATGGTGATTGTGATCAGATTATATCGCTCAATGAAACAAGTATTGTGGAAAAAATTCCCGCTATTTGTTCAGAATATCATTTCGTCTCGGACGCAACTATCATCCAACTTTTACAAAGCAGGGACATTTACCCAATCGGAACCATTGGCGTAACTGTCACACTTGCGAGAAAACTTGGCTTGCAACACATTCTCCATATAAAATATGGAGAGTCAGACATCGACAAGGAAATGGTACCGTTCTCCATATCTAGTTTTTTCCATCGACAAGGAAATGGTACCGTTATCCATATCCAGTTTTTTCCTTTACTTTCACATGTCCATGTATCTCGGTTAAGTTACACAAATATTGCATTGTTCCATGTTGCAGCTACAATTGTTCGATACCTATTCAAATTTGTTTTCGTCAATGGAACAACAATTGCATAAAGGGAAATTTCCACTTATGCTCTTCAAAAATATAACAAAGAAAATAGATGTTAAAGAAAGGATCTTTCGCACAATCCAAGCAACATTTGTAACAGAATTGCGAGCAAACATAGTACAAGATCTCAAGAAACTAACTAGCTCTACAACTGTTGTGTGTATTCATCTACAAATTCATCCTCTCTTTGCTCGTACAAATAGCCTTCACCAAATTTCTGTAGGTTTTTTTTTTTTTGGGGGGCGGGGTGTGCAGTTGTATATTATATTGTTCAATATATTAATTACTATGCTCATGTTTCCAGGTTGAAGGTGTTTTGGTTGCAGCGAATGCGTACTTGGCCCCCTTTGAGCATGTATGTGTGAAATGCAACTCTCTTTCTTCTGCTTCAGCTTTCATAAGTGATGATACGATTGATTGTTTGCGATGAAGTAAAAAATGTCCATACATATATAGACATTTCCTCAATGCTGCCATCTGAGCCGTGGGAAACATAACCGTGCATTGTAGAATTAGACAACCTCTGTTACAAGATGTGCTTCCCGGGTTAGACAAATTTTCATATGAAGCATACCTACAGAAAAAGGAAAACAATGTCTACATGTTGTGTGACTTTCAGATACATATCAAATTTACCTTAAATGAGGACAATGCAATATTGCATATCGGCTGAAAAAAAATTCATATCAAGCTTTGGTAGGAAACGAAAATATCTCATGTGTGTCTATAATTTTTCTTCAACACCCAGATGAATGTTTGTCGGACTCGAGTTCTTCGGAGTTTACATCCATAGTTGTAAAATTCTCTTTCCATAGATTTTGTCTCTTCTTGTGCACTTGAAACAACAACAAGAATCTAATTACAAATGTAATCGATGTTGTTATTTTGATGTTTTCTTGCATCTCCCAGTAATAATTTTGCATATTTATTTCGGTGTGCAAATAAAAAAAAATGGTGGTTGGTTGTGGCTTTCATGGAGGATTCTACACTTTTTTTGGGTGCCCAAGTTGGACAATTGTTTTCCAAATATATAGCCATGGAAGGATTTCTGCATTTTTTTTTCGGGTGCCTGAATAAAATAAAAATTGGTATCCAACTATACATTTATGGTATGGTGTATGCATTTTCTCGATGCCCTAATTGAAAAAAAAAGAACTCAGCATGGATTGAAACATGAGCTTGAGATTTTCATATCTTGCTATAGAGATTGGGGAGTTCGGGCATTGGAATTCATACAGGCAGGTGCAGTTGTTGGTGATGTACATGCGCATAAGATTGTTCAGTCCAGAAATGGGAAGCATGAGAGAAAACCCCATAAAAAGTATCCAACTGTAAATAACTCGGGCCCATTCTTTGAACCGTCGAAATAGCTTGCTCTTCTGGGAAGAATCATCAGGAATTTACAATAATATTGGAAATTTGGCATTGTTAAAACTGGTAGTGATAGACCATGGCACTATCAGAAGAAAATTTCCATAATGATCTTTCTTAATGGTAAAATAGTAATCAACAACTTTCTTGTTCCCCATTTTGAGATCTAGTTATAGCTAGCATACAGTGGCGAAGCTGAGCTGGTTTTGTGTTGTCTTGTGTTTGGCAGACTTTTGTTCATATCCCATGGCCCCGGTTATTTTCTCGTGGGAACATATACCAAATGTAGTATAAAACCAATGCCACGATGTGTTTCTTTTATATATCAAATTGTTTGATGCAAAGTTCGATGGGTACTTCTCTATGGAACCTTGTGGGATCTTGCTTGAGGCCTTATGTGTTCATGCATTGTCTTCTGCCTCAACTTTCAATACATTTGGTGTTTTCTTGGTTCTTGGTTGTATGCTTTGTTCTAGAAAATTAATAATACATTCAGGATCTTCGCAATTTTTCTATGATCTTAAAGACTATAGAGGACATGCTTTGCCCTTTAATATAAGCTCTGTGGTGCAAATGTAGTTTGTGGCTCGTTTTAGCACTTTTCCTTGATCAATGAACTTAACAAAATTAATTTCCAATGATCATCAGTTCATGACATAGCCCATGGTCTCAAATTCATCATGCATTTTACAGATTAAAAATTTGAGTCTGTATGCTTAAGATATCCATGTTTTTGTCCAACCACTTAAGGCACACTTTTTCCAAGTGTAACATAGTTGATTTTCTCTTGATACTAAGTTTCTTCTCTTATGCTTAGTCTTACGTGTCTTCTTATAGTATTCTTATACTTAGTCTCACTTATCTTCTTCTTATCTACTAATACTTCTTCGTATCTCATACTTAGTTTAATCTGCTCTCTTCTCTTATATCTAATCACATTCCTCATTTTCCTTCTCCATACATTCGAAACTGATTCCTTTTCTCCTCTCAATACACTCACTCCCATTTCTCCTCTCACCAAACTTACTCCATGCACCCAAACCCGATATCCTACATCCGATCTTGATCCATTCCCTATTCTCCCTCCCCTCTCGTTCCATATCCCATACTTAACACCTTTCCTCCCTTCCTCATTTCTCCCCTCACCCTTGCAGACCCACAGTGTCATGACACTCTACCCCCACAAACTCTCCTCACTCCTAAAATTTCCATACTTTTCCCTCTCCTCTCATCCATCTCCCACTCTCCCATAGTTAACATTTTTTCCTAAGTTTTATTCCACATATCACATTAAAACACATGGTGCCTTATCCACCCTATCCAATTATGACATGTGGTGACCAATCACATCATGACATGTGACATCCTATCATACTGTGACACGTGGGCTAAAACATTTTTCCTAAGTTTTATTCCACCTATCACATTGAAACACATGGCACCTTATCCACCCTATATGTTGTATGGGATATTTGGCCTCACTAACTATACCCACTAGTCGACTATAGTAGTTGGTTAGGAAGTCGATAGAAAAAATAGTTAGAGTCAGCCAACCGAATAGTTAAGGAATGTAACTGACTGGTAACTGTATATCACACATATATATACACTATCATATACTGGAAAAACAGAGGTTGTTCTGGACCCATATATAATAAAAGATATTGATGGTTCTCCCCCACTTGGGTATGTTCTTCTATATGTCTATTTTCTCTTATATATAATGTTGTAGTGTATAATTCTCTGTGTAAGGATCTGTTGAATACCTTCTCGTACTTTCCCCTAAAATACAACAATGGTTTCATTGTTGGTAGTTCTTAACTCGAGAATGCAAAACAAAATTGCACATAGATGCTAACTTTGGAAGACATACAAAAATGGTGAGAGCGTAAGATTATCAATTACATAAACAATTATGCAAGAAGAAATCGACTGACACTTGCTGAAACACGTGCTCAATTATTCTAAAAAATTCATGAACGATTTATGGAAGCCATTTCAGAAGAATTATTCACATATCTCAATCATCCTAATGTGCATACCCACTTTCGATGACAATTTGATGCACAAGATCATAAACAAAGGAAGAACAAACTTAAATGAGTGGGTCGAGAGGATTGTGGAAGAGTACATCTAAGATGAATAATTTGAATATAGAGAGTCAGTACAAACCATCAAGAAAAAATTCTAAATAGAATCACATGATGGATTCCATTGCACCATCCCTTCCCCGTCGCATAAATTCCTCTTAGAAAAATGAGTCAGCTACATTGTGGAGTATCGACCCCCCTTGAAAGATCCCCCCTCCAAAATCCAACTGGAGGAAGAGACAAGAATCCTGGGAAGTGTTTTTGGAATCTAACTATAAATATACTAGAGAAGATGGAAGTAACTTTTAAAGAAATGAGCATACAAGAAATGACAATGGAAATCGTCGACCGTGAGTAAGTCAGGTTGGCATCGGGCGACTAGAAGATCTGTGGGATGTTATAAGTCAAGAAAAATTTAAAGACAAAAATTGAATTGAAGTTGAACCACACCCCATTTGAAAATTCCATAAGTCGAGAGACATATAACTAATTCAAATGATAAATATTCACATTGGGCACATGCATAAACCATTAGTGGATATTCAAAAAATAGAGTGGGATAAAAGGCAAAAGAAACAAGAAGATATGAGAAATGAGAGGGATCTCTTAAAATATCATATAAAACCAACCAAGGTGCAACAAATAGCTATATCAACCCTTGAGAGTTCCCCAACGGCTCCTGTGAGGAGTTCAAGCTTGCAATTGAGTATGGTAATTGATGGTGCATAGCAATCCAATGACCAAGTTGACATGGATATCGATGATTTGAGACCTGCAATTTGACTTTCTCCCATAAGAAGTTCCAGCTCGCATGTCAAAAAAATCCTATGACAAAGACGTCACATAGATACATAGCCAAAAATGGTGTGGTGTCAAACTGATAACACTAGTCAAATAAGAGATACAGTGCTAATTGAAGCACAATAAGACATTGAAAATTGACCAAAAGATATACTATTAATGTAAGAGATCTCATGGATGTCTCCCCCTACCAAATCTAATTTTAGAAGATTCCAATTCAACATATAGTGAAAATGAATCATCGCAACCTTGTAGAGGATGATTCGTCGAATATTTAGATAAATCTTTTCATACAGACACTCAAAGACCAAACAAAGAACACACACAATTAGAAATTGAATTATCCAAGTTGAAAACCCAGAACCCGACTCAAGAAAGTAATCTGACCTCTAAGTTGACCTTGACAAAAACTCTTACAATAGTTCCATTTTCAAAGAAATCTCAAAAATAAAATATGGGTCTAAACCATATCTTGATTTACCAAGGTGATGAAGACCCTAAGTGGCATTGATTCATCTGCGATAAATTTTGGGATGCAACTGACATAACTAATGAGGACAAACAAATGGCACAGTTCAATGCTGCCCTTCGAACCAGAGATCTTACATGGTTTATTAATTATACAGACAATCAACAACACTCAAAGGAATATATAAAGAAAAACTTCCTAAATTTGTTCAAAACTAAGATAGAAGCCACTTAGAAACACAAAAACTAAAAGAAATCAAGAAAAATTCGGGAGAAACAGTCCGAGAATATGATAAGAGGTTTAAATATTTATTAAGTCAAATCCCTTATGCAATCGACGAAAATTTGTTGGTACAATATTATGTAGCAGGATTACTACAAAAGATGAGGATTCCCCTCTGAATGTATGATTTTCAATCATGCAAATACATACATAAAGAAGCACATCGAATCGAAATGGATAATGAAGGAACTCTGTCTTCGCCAATTGATCAAAAAAGACTAGAAGATAAGCTCATAGAGCTACAAAAATCAATCAAAAACATGTCGATTGCACGCAATGAACTTTGGTGTACCGTTTTCTCGAGGGTCACACAAAATATTATTGCATGTTCAATGATGCACTGAAGCTAGTATTCAGATGCATCTAGATCAAAACATATTGTGATATTTGTGAAGCCTCAACAATTAACACAACAAGAGACTGCCCACACAATCTAAGGAATGCACACCCCAAGTGGTTCCCACTACCATATATGTGAAGAAAATAATCATTCCATGAAGGAGTGTTGTTTGAATGGAAAGAATAGACCAAACATTCACTCAGTATATCATACTCAGGTAGGCAACCAACAAGTCAACCAAGCAAATGGAAATGAATACAAAGGATGAGGTCAAGGCAGAGGATGAGAAAATTTATGTAGAGGAGGTGACATAGGACATTATTATTGCTTCAATTGTTGGAAACATGATCATATAATCCCAGATTGTCCAATAAAATACATAACAGATCTCAAGTTCTATAACATTTGTGGAGTAGGAGATCACTCCCTAGAGGATTGTCTGATTGTACTAGAAAAATTTATGAACAAAAGAAACGTAAATTTCTTGCACACAGTGCCAAAACAAGAGATTTTGAATTAGAAAAACCTTCATGTGGTAACACATTTAGGATCCAGTGAAGATATTTATCCATATATATAAAGTTGACAAAGGAGATACCGACATATATGCTCCGATCCAGATCAAGAAGACAAACTTATGAGGGAAGCGATGAAATTATTCAAAAATATCGACCAGGATAAAATAAACAAGGGAGAACATACAAAAAAATTTGATACGACAGTAGAAGAATTTCTATAGTTGCTAAAAGAAAAGAAGTCAATCGGCTTCTTGATCGACCTACTGAGTATTCTAAGAGAATATAAAGAAGACCAAAGATCTATCAAAATTTTGTGCCAACTATCTCAAGAAATACATACCAATGACTTGAACCCACAAGTCGAACTCAAAATCGATGGACACATTATCAAGGAAGTCATATTCAATTTTATATCTCAAATAAACATATTCCCAATGGAAACATGGATTTGTCTCAGAAAACTAGTGCTACAACCAACTATGAATTTCCTAAAGCTAGTAGATTGAAGGTTCATTGAACCAATTGGTACCCTTAACAGCATAATAACATCCATAATGGGTATACCAAAGAGATTTTATTTTGATGTAATCAAATCGTTCGAAGGCATCCCTACATAACCCACATTAGTCAACAGACCTTGGGGAAGAAATATGTGAGCTACAATCTCCCTTGAAAGAGATAGAATTAAACTGAAAGGGAGTGGAAGAAAATTTATAATCCCACTAGATCCAAAGGAAGGAAAACCTTTGGTTGAGACATGGGATGAAGCTCATGAAGTATGATGACTATATCAAGTAAATAATGAGAAAAGAGATAATGTCGAGCCAAATAATGAAGGAAAAATCCTAGTTGGATCTCCCTTATCAATAAGACAAAATTCAGATACATAATTGTACAACTGGAAAATGGATAATTATGAATGTTGGTTGTGGAGCCTTATTATCTTCCTAATTTAAAGGTTTGTTTCAGCCGTTCTTTGATCCCATTCCCTAATGAGGGGGTGTGGGGGTGACCCCCCCCCCCCCCCCCCACAAATGTTTCCAGGAGGGTCCAGGGGGGGTCGACGACAATTTTTGTAGCCCCACATGGTGGGGGATTAGGGGGAAGCGCTCCTGAAGTGAAATATTGGGAAAAAATTCCTTGTAAAATATTGTAATTTCGTAGTCAATATGGACTGTTCATTATAAGGTCGCAGATCTGACGATATAAGTTATTTTAGGGATTTTTTCCCTAGAAGGAAACCCTATTTTATGAGGGAATTGTATTGTGGATGTGTATGTGTGTGATTATTATATTCCGAGAGAGGTCTGTGAGAGGAAGAAGAGGAAGTTACAATGGTTGAGCTATATGTTGTATTCCTTCATTTTGATGGATAATAAAAAGGAAGGACCTGGAAATTTCTCTGGTGGACGTAGACCACACTGGGTTAACCACGTATATCTGTGTCTATATTGTATTGCGTATATTATGTGTTTTATTTATGCATTTGTTTTATTTTATTGCTTCGCAATCCTATTTTTCTAACAACTGGTATCAGAGCGAAAGGTAACTCGCAGGAAAAGAGGGTTCCTGGTTCAAGTGGGAGCAATGGAAGAATATGGAAAGTTTAGGGTCGATAAATTTAATGGCCAAAACTACTATTTATGGAAGATGCAGATGGGAGATTATTTATATCAGAAGGATCTATTCCTACCATTGGGTGGAATATAAAGAAGTCAACAACCATGAAGGACAAAGAATGGGAGGTTCTCGATAGAAAGGAACTGGGAACTATACGGTTGAGCCTAGAAGTGTCGGTGGCTTTCAATATTTCAAAATAAAAGACAACGAAGGAACTAATGGGTGCATTAGATAAACTATATGAAAAACCCTCAGCATCCAATAAGGTATTTATAATGAAGTGATTATTTGATATGAAGATGTTAGAAGGCGGGTCTATTGTAGGTACTAATCAACTAAGTTCAGTAAAAGTGGACTTTGATGATGAGGTCAGGGATCTTCTAATCTTGTGCTCATTGACAAAAAGCTGGAACAGATTGGCCATGGTTGTAAGTAATTCTTTCTCTAGTTGAAACACTCTAAAATTTGATGATGTTGTTGGTGTCATCTTTAGAGAGGAAATGCGATGGAAAAGCACAAGTGAGACATCAGGTAATGCATTAAACATGGAGAACAGGGGAAGACAAAAGGATAGAGAAAAGGGATCATGGAACCATGGGAATTCTAGGAAGGGCAGATCCAAATCTAGACTAGGAAAAATAGAGTGTTGGAATTATGGAAAGAAAGGACATCTAAAGCAATACCATAGAGCTCCAAAGAAGCAAAGAGATGGACTATAGGAGAAAAATTAGGAAGCAAATGTAGCAGGTGATGTGACAAGATGCTTTGATTCTTTCTATAGATAATATTTCTGTGTCTTGGGTAGTATATTCAGGGGCTTAATTTCATGCCACACCCCATAGGAAACATTTTCTATATTATGTTCAAGGTGATTTTGGACAGGTTCATTTGGGTGATGATCCACCATGAAAAATAGTTGGAATGGGAAAGGCACAAATAAATAAAAAGAATGGAAACCAATGATTGTTGAAATAGGTAATACATGTTCAAGATCTAAGGAAAAATCTAATTTCAATAGGGCATTTGGCAAGTGAAGGATGTATATCCATATTTACAGATAATGTTTGGAAGGTCACCAAAGGATCACTAGTGATAGAAAAAGGAGAGAAGGTAGGTACATTGTATTTATGTACTGGTAATATTGATTATTCTATATCTTTAGATTCTACAGGAGTGGATACAACTCTTTTGAATCGTAGGTTTGGACAAATGAGTGAGAAGGGTATGCATATACTTTACAAAAGGAATTTGTTGCCAACTCTTAAACACATTTATTTGGATTTCTATGAGCAATGTGTTTATGGAAAATAAAAGAGAGTCAAATTTCTCAGAGTTGGAAAAGAAAAGGAGTGAAAGGTTAGAGCTTGTGCATACATAGACCAACTCAAGTATCATCTCTTCATGTCTTTTGTTATTATGTTACTTTTATTGATGATGCAACTAGAAAAAAATGGGTTTATTGCATTCGAAAAAAATTTGATGTTTTTGACACTTTTAAGAAATGGAAAGCTTTAGTTGAGAATGAGACATGAAATTTTTTTAAGTGTCTTAGATCAGACAATGGAGGTGAATATTGCAACAATGAGTTTAATGATTACTTTTCATACCATGGGATTTGTAGAGAGAAGATAGTTCCAGGAACACCACAAGAAAATGGTGTGTCAAAAAGGATGAACAAGACAATCATGGAGCGTGCAAGGAGTATGAGATTGCATGCAGGGCTTCCCTTATAATTTTGGTTAGATGTTGTAGATATTGTTGTTTACTTGATAAACAAAGGACCTTCAAGTTCTTTGGATGGTGGAATTCCAGAGGAGGAATTGATAGGTGAAAAGGTAAACTATTCATCTTTGAAGACTTTCGGCTATGAAGCATTTGTCCATATTGATAAAGAAAATAGAACAAATATTGAGGCAAAATCCAAGAAGTGTACCTTTATTGGATGTGATGTTAATTATTTTGGTTACTTATGGGATTATGAAAATCACAAAATCGTTAGGATTAGATATGTCATATTCAATGAGAATGTCATGTACAAAGATCAATTGCAGGGAAAGAAACAAAAAATGAAAAACCAGAATACACAGTGCTTGATGAGATCACTGAAAAATAAATTCCAAAGGTACCAGAAAATCAAAATGTACAACAACAAGAGCATAAGGTACCTCAAACTCTACACATGTTGTTATAATATCTACCAAGTTAAGTAGACCCCCTGAATGATACTCTCCTTCATCGTATTATTTATTTTTGACTCATTCTGGTGAACCATAGCATTATGAAGAGACAATGTAGGTAGACACTAAAAATAAGTGGGAGCAAGGAATGAAAGAGGAAATGGATTCCTTGGTAAATAACCATACTTGGGACTTGGTTCAATTTCCTACAAGAAAAAGATCATTGCAGAATAAATGGGTTTACAAGTTGAAGGAAGAAGATGGAGGAAAAAAGTGGCACAAGGATAGACTTGTTATAAAGGGGTTTGCACAAAATAAAGGTATACATTTTGATGAAATATTTTCTACTGTTGTTAAGATGAATTCAATTAAGACTAAAATTTAAGTCTTGTGGGAGTAGAATATTTTCATCTTGAACAGTTAGATGTAAAAACAACTTTTCTCTATGGGGATTTTGATGAAGAGATTTATATGCAGTAGCCACAGGGGTATGAGGTCAAAGGGAAGGAGAATTTGGTCTGTAGGTTGAAGAAGATATTGTATGGCCTAAAGCAATTTCCAAGGTAGTGGTATTTGAAGTTTGATAGGTTTATGACAGAACAAGGTTATAGTAGATGCCATTCTGATCACTGTGTTTATTTTAAAAGGATAGAAAATGGAAGCTATATTATCTTGCTATTGTATGTAGATGACATGCTTGTTGTAGGGTATAATATGCAGGATATCAATGTGATCAAGAAGAAATTATCTAATTCATTTGCGATGAAGGATTTGGGTGCTGCAAAGAAAATCCTTGGTATGAGAATAACAAGAGACAAGAAAAAATGCAAATTGACATTGTCTCAAGGTGAGTACATAGAGAAGGTGTTGGAGAGGTTTATAATGCAGAATGCAAAACCAATTAATACACCTTTGGAAAACCTTTTCAAAAAAATTAAGGAAATGTGTCCCAAGACAAGGGAGGAGATATAATACATGTCGAGGGTCCCTTATTCATCAACAGTTCCCAACTTGATGTATGTGATGGTTTGCAAAAGACCAGATATTGCACATGGAATGGGATTTGTGAGAAAGTATATGAACAATCCAGGTAAAGAACATTGGGAGGCAGTAAAGTGGATTCTTAGGTATTTGAGAGATACTTCTACTCATGAATTATGTTTTGGAGGTTCAGACACTGTTCTACATGGATATGTTGATTCAAATATGGTAGGTGATAAAGATATCAGGAGAAGCACCATAGGGTATATTTTTATTCTAGGTAGAACAACATTAATTTGGATTTCAAAACTACAAAAGGTTGTTGCACTTTCAACAACAAAAGAAAAGTATGTTGTTGCTACAGAGCAGGGATGATTTTAGGGGCTAAATTTCTCTCATGGGCTAATTTTCCATGGTTTTTCCCAAAAAAAGATTTTCTATTCTAAAAATGATTCACCCAAATTCTATAGGATAAAATTATTTTACCTTAAAAATTGCCAAAAATTTATACAAACTATATAGAATCCTTAGAAATTTGAATATTTTCACAAAAATATCGCCAAACATTTATAGTTGGAATATGAAGGATTACTAAGATTCACCAAGGTTTCTACATTTTAAAATAAATTTCCATCCTTAAAATCATCCCTGCTACAGAGGCTAGTAAAGAAATGATTTGGTTACAAAGGTTTATGGAGTTATTGTGAAAAAATAAGGAGAATATCAGGTTGTACTGTGACAATGAGAGTTCCATTCATCTTGAAAATAACTCAAACTTCCATTCAAAGACTAAGAATATACAACTTAGGTACCATTTCATATGATCTGTCTTGGAAGATGGAAATTTTGAAGTTGGAAAAGATACATACTAGCCAGAATCCTGCGGACATGTTAACAAAGGGAGTAACCAAGAAGAAACTGAGTTCTTGCTCATTTTCAGTTGGTCTTCAAGCATGAATGTGAAGATGATAAATTTTTCAGGTGCAAGGTGTATTATAGTTCAACAAGTACAATAGAAGTGGAGTTGTTGTGATCAGTCTCCAAGTGGGATATTGTTGGTTGTGGAGCTTGATTATCTTCTTGATTCAAAGGTTTTTTTCAGTCGTGCTTGGACCCCATTCCCTAACGGGGGTGTGTGGGGGATATTCCCCCCATAAATGTCGCCAGGGGGGTCCAGGGAGGGGAAAAGACAATTGTTTTAGCCCCCTATGGAATGGGGATTCAGGGGAAGTGCCCCCGAAGTGAAATATTGGGAAAATTTTCCTTGTAAAATATTATAATTTCGTAGTCAATATGGACCGTTCATTATAAGGTCACAGATCCGACGATAGAATTTATTTTAGGGATTTTTTCGTAAGAAGGAAATCTTCTTTTATGATGGAATTTTATTATGGCTATGTATGTGTGTGATTATTTTATTCTGAGAGAGGAGACTGTGAGAGGAAGAAGAGGAAGTTACAACAGTTGAGTTGTAGGTTGTATCCCTTCATTTTGTTGGATAATAAAAAGAAAGGACCTGGAAATTTCTCTGGTGGACGTAGCCCACATTGGGTGAACCATATATATTTGTGTCTCTATTGTATTGTGTATCTTCTATGTTTTATTTATGCATTTGATTTTATTTTATTGCTTCGCGATCCTATTTTTCTAACAATCAAGCCCAAGAAAAAGAATGTTGGTCAATAGAATCCATATAACAACAAGATCCAAATTATGATTCTCAGTAAAATTTGTACATATTATGGAAGTAATAAAGTTAAAGAAAACACCGACACTTATTTCGACTCATACAAATGGAAGACAATCCCTATGGTTCAGTGAAAGGAACTCCCCGTCGGTGCTTATCGATGAAGTGTCCAAGTCAGACGGAGAACATAGGATAATTTAAAGTCTATTTGAGTCCTTCACAGGTCAACCTTCATGATGGTGGGAAACACATGCAACTCGACAACAGACTTGGAACACTACCACTCTATATTTTTTTGAAATATTTGGGGGGAAACAATTATCGACAAACCTGGACATCCCAACTTTCAAACTTGGATTCGACCCAATTAACCACATTCAACAATATGAGAAGGCATGTAAAAAAGAAGAATACTGAGATGAACGAGTATGGCCAAACATTTTTTTGAATACATTATCCAACATACCACATAAGTGGTATAAGTTCTAAGAAACATCTGGAAATAAATTTGAATGGAACATAATCAAAAGTAACTTTGTTGAAGACTTCGAATTTAGATCAAAGGAGGCACTTTTGCAAGAAACAACAAAATAAATCAAAATATTTTTAGAAAAAACAAGTCCTAAGAATATGAAGGAAAGAGTAAAATCCAAAGTTGAGAAAGGCTCAACCTTGAATTGTAATTTTGTATCAACTTGGAACACAAATATTGCCATAACTCATCAGATAGATATAGAAAATATAAGCTTTCCAAGGAAGATCTTTCGTTGGAATAAAAATCACCAAAGTATACAAAATCATGTCAAAACAGTTTACTTTGTGACCAAGGAAGAGAAACAAGAGAAATAAGATACAAACAAGCCTGACTTCCTACCAAATTATCAGAAAGTAATCAAAGGAGAGTGTCATAGGAATGGATGGATGCTGGAATCAATACCAAAGAATTCAACATTTCAATCGACGACCGACAAAAAATGGCAAGAATAGGAGACTAATGGAATGAAAAGAAAACCTTAGAAAAATTCAACCTATTAAAAGAATAGCAGGATGTTTTTTCTAGAGATTATAAATTTCTGAAAGGATTAGTACAAGAGATGGGAGAAATGAAATTGAACTAATACCTAGAGCCAAGCCTGTCAAAACATGCTCATATAAATTAGCACATAAATACAAGCCTATTGTCCAAAAGGAAATTGAGGCAATACTAGTTGCTAATATCATATATCCAATTGATAAGTCAGAATGGGCAAGTCCCATATTGGTCCTGCAACCAAAGAGGCATGATTCGAAGAAGCCAAGAATCTACGTCGACTTTCGGGGATTAAACAAGTTCACAATAATAGATCCATTTCCAACACCATATGCTGACGATATCATCAATGAAGTTGTATGGAATGAATGTTATTCCTTTATCGATGGATTCTCTGGATAAAATAAAGTACCAATAGCTAAAGAAGATCAAGAAAAAACTATATCTATATCCTAGTTAAGATCATTTTCATACAGAGTCATTCCCTTTGGTCTAAAAAATGACCTGATAGTCTTCTCCAGGATAATGGTCAAGGAATTTCAAGAATACATTTATAAAACACCGATTGTGTACTTCGACAATTGGACTATCTACAACCTCCTAAAGGATCACATCTAATGGCTATGAATGATGCTCGATAGATGAAGGAAGATTCACTTATCTTTGAATATAAAAAAACGTATCTTCGCCACACCAATAGGCATATTACTGGGACACATTGTATGTAAATATGACATCAAAGTCGATATGGGAAAGATAACAATCATACTCAACTTAAAACTTCCAGTCAATCAGAAACAAATAAAAATATTCCTTGGACACACTGGATATTATCAGAAGTTTATTCAAAATTATTTTGATATTAGTTTTCCAATTGACGAGTTATTAAATAAACAAGTGGAATTTAAATGGAGCTAGGAATGTAACAGTTCTTTTGAACTATTAAAAACAAAGTTGGTAGAAGCACCAATACTAAGATTTCCTGAATGGTCCGGAAAATTTTGTGTACATGTCGATGCATCTAATGTTGTTGTCAACACAGTTTTATCCTAGTCGTACGATGAGATGGTTGACCATCCCAATGAATATTCTATCCAGAAGATAAATAAAGAAGAGATAAATTACTCGATGATGGAGCATGAAGCTTTATCTATGATCTTTGCCTTGCAAAAATTCAGACACTATCTCTTGGAAAATCCCTTTGTATTTTTCACTGATCATCAAGCTTTGAAATATCTACTCAACAAACCAACCCATCACGATAATATTTGTCGTTGGCTATTACTCTTCCAAGAATTCAACTTCGAAATAATAGTCCAACTAGGGAATCAAAATGTCATCTCAGATCACCCATCCCGACTAGAGATAGGAGAAGATTTGATTGGGATAGATGATGATCAACTAGATGCGAACTTATTCATGGTGGAAGTATCCTGTAAAGAATTAGAGGAAATTGTGAATTTTTTATTATATGGGAAAGCACATGATAATCTCCCAACCAACAAGTGGAAGACCCTTGCAATGAAATATGCTCCATTCACTCTTATAAATGGTTACCTCTACAAATTAGGATTGGATAACATCCTGCAAAGATGTACCCTAGAGTATGAATAAGAATACATAATTTTTGAGGCACACGCAGGTCCAGTGGGAGGGCACTTTCAATTCGACACGACAACTAGAAAAATTCTTCAAGATGGTATTTTGTGGCCAACAATACATAAAGACTATAAGGAACAATTTAAAAAAATGTGACAAGTCTCAAAGGATGGGACAACCTTTATGGAAGAATGAAATGCCCATACATCCAAGCTTACCATTTGAAATTTGGGCTATTGATTTCGTTGGACCGTTCCCAACAAGAGATAAGAGGATAGGAACAAAGAACATAATTACAGTTGTCGAGTATCTAACCAAATCGGTAGAAGTTGAACTAGTCGAGAATTGTACAAAACAAACAACTAAAAAATTTATTTATGAAAACATAATTACTAGATTTGGTTTCCCTTTGAAAATAATCAACGATCAAGGAACACACTTTATCAATATCACAATTGAAGTACTACTCATAAAGTTCATAATCAATCATAGAAAAATGATTGCATATCATCCACAAGCCAATGGAGAAATCGAATCATTTAACAAGACATTTCACAAGGTGATAACTGGAATATGTGGACTAAACAGAGATTACTGGGATGATAAAGTCCCAACAATATTATGGGCTTATAGAACAATATATAAAAGATCAACTGGTCAAACACCATTCAAATTATTTTATGGTCAAGAAGATGTAATCCCACTACACTTCTATGCCAATGCAGGTCATATAGCCTTCGCCTTGGAGTTTGACCATAGAATTAACACACGACAATGATTCTATCAATTAACTCAATTAGAAGAAGAGACAATGTTGGAACAAAAGCATTAGGAAATCCAAAAGAGACAACAAAAATCTTGGCATGACCGACATCTCAGAAAGAAGGACATTAACAATGGGGACTTGGTATCATTATATGACAATTAGCGCAAAGGAAAACCAAGGAAATTAGAAACCACATGGTTGGAAAAATATGTGGTCGAGGACATCTGACCCAATGGAGCAGTATAGTTAGCAACGCTACAAGGAAACCCTTTCAAAAAATTAGTCAATGGGGCCCATTTGAAAAGATATTGAACATAGAAATCTCACGTCCCACTGGTGAAAACCGTTGTAAAGGAACCAACAAGACTTGACTAAGTCAAAAACCTATCGGGGTGACTTAAGTCGAAAAAAGGAACAAAGACAATAAAAATAAAATTGAATCCATATAAATATTCATTTTAAAACAACATGAGAAAAGAAAAGAAAAGAATATAGTGTAGAACAACTCATATAGTGACATGGACAAACTTAAAGCCATAAATCTCCTTTAGGACATGATGAAGACAACATGACATCAAACAAAGGCATGAGGGAATAAATAATGGATACACCGGCATACCAGTGAAGATCACACAACATCCAATAATATAATTGGCCCTATATCTCCATACCATCTACCTCTACGTACACCATCATTCATAACCTGCTAGGACTGGTGATCATTGCCTACACATGCACTGTCATGCAAGAATAAGATTTTTTCATATTGGGAATTGCTTCATGTAACGCACCTTTTACTGTTACCAAGGCTTAATAGCTCTTAAACAAAAATATAACACCACTTTGTACATAGCTCATATTGACATTATAGTAATAACATGCATTTAATCAAGAAATACAGTTAAGCTCAGAGTAAACATAAGATTTACTCTTATAATGAACATTCAATAGCATTAACATTAAATTGATATACACAGTGGAATACATGAATAAACATCATCTGATACTTATCTTCGAAACAATGGTAGATTCCACCAACCACGTGCAGGCCTTCCACGAACCTCCCATCCTTAGACCGCACTGCTCGTCAGCTCAGTAGTGGGTCACCCCCGAGATGGGACTAAGCTCCACCCCAAGGCAAGGAATCCTAGGCTAGGCTGAGGTTACAGGGAAAACATCACAGAAAACCGGAAGGATTCTTCCCAAGATGCCATCTTACGCCCACTACTACCAGACTCTCATTCCCCACATGATTTTCCGCCCGGGAGTATACACCTTCACAAGCACAGTCCATCGGTGCTAACCTCCCTCTCTGGGTATCGAAAATAGGCCGGATCAGGAATTCTCAGAGCCCGAAGCTGGTGCTGGACACTCTATGGAAGAAACCACTTCCCAGCAAACTCTCTCACCTGGAGAGAATTGCTCACAGGCCTGACAACCTGCCTCTTCCAACAATAGTCACCTCCCTCACCTGGAGAGAGGTCATACATAGGCTCAATCACAAATTGCACTGGACAGCAAGCCACGCACAGTCCAACTCTATGTGGCCACCACAACCAACCGGAAAAACAAACACGGGCTTCCCAAACAGGCTTAGCAATGGCGCAAGGTCTCACAGTGTTGGTTCTCGGGAATGGGTGACAAACAATCCACGCATGGAATTACAGTGGTTCCATGGCTCAGAATGGAGAGGGTGAACCAACCTTTTTCAAAAATAAACATAGGCTTCTCGGCTTTCAGAACAAAGGATATACACGATTTTTCTTTCAGAGCCAAACACAGGCTTTTCGGCTTTCAGAATAGAGGATATACACAATTTTTCAGAGCCAAACACATGCTTATCGGCTCACAGGGAAGCACATGGGTTCTCTGCAGAGCCCGGGTCCATCGTACTGCTCAGAGCTCGGTACACGCTCAGGTAGTCAGGGTGGAATGGGTGAGGAACCCCTCTGATGGCTCATCTTGGTCGTTTTATTCGCATGCACTAGGGTTGACACTTGTCACCCATGAAACTTCATGTGTTCCATCGGCATGCGTTCCTTCCCATTTGGCAGTCCCTCTTCCTTCCCCAAGAACTTAAGATAAAACATCACATTCAACATAATTCACGTGGCTTTTCGGAATAATAATAAAATATTATTCCCAAGGACTTAAGCCCCTAGGCTCAACACTTAGCCCCCTCTTCCCACCTTCCAACCCCTAATTCATTGCCCACTCTTTGGAAGCTCAGTCCCCCATCACTCGTTCATCGTGGTTGGTTTGCAAGTGACGATGTTTATATTTTATTAATGTGCTGCATACATACAAATACAAAATCAGGCCCTTGGCCTACAACCCTTAGGCTCTCTCGCCTAACAGTCACATAAGACACAGGCTTATACAAACTTTTCTCACCAGCCTACAACACATATTTACAATTCATTTCATAAACCATATTTACAAAGGGTTCAGTCTTGGGGACACTACAATTCCCCTCCCCTTATTTCTACACTGTCCTTAGTGCAACTTTACATTGTCTCTGCAAGCTTTTCAAAATTTTCAAAAAGATGCGGGTACTTTGCCCACATAACATCTTCATGCTCCCATGTTGCGTCCTCAAGACCGTACCAGGTCCACTGGACCTTTACAAGATCTATGGCTCGATTCTGGAGCTGTTTTCTTTTCCTGTCCAATATGTGCACATGATGCACTTGCATGACACCTTCTGGTCCTCCTGAATCACATTCCAATCGATAACATGATTAGCATCAGGTATATATCTCTTAAGCAGTGAAACATGAGACACATTATGTACAATCATAGATGCAGGTAATGCAAGCATATATGCGACTGGCCCAATCCTTTCCAGGATCTCAAATGGCCGCAAAATCTTGCTGCCAACTTGGTGCAACTTCCCAGCTTCAGGGAACTCATGTTAGTTTTTACTTTCAGGAAAACATGATCACCCACTTTGTAATCTCTGCGGGTTCTGTTACTATCAGCGTAACTTTTCTACCTGTCCTAGACAACTTTTAGATTCTATTTAATCCTTATCATTTGGTCTTTCATCTCTTTGAGTAGCTCAGGCCCAAATACTGCTCTGTCAGCTGGATTATCCCAACTCACTGGAGTGTTGCACTTTCTTCCATAAAGTGCTTCGAATGGGCTCATCTTCAACGATGCATGATACCCATTATTTTAGGCGAATTCTACCAAATGCAGGTAGTCTTCCCACCTTGATGGTTTATCCATCACATACATTCTCAGTATGTCTTCCATTACTCTGTTCACCCTCTTTGTCTATCTAACATACTCAGGATGATACACTGTACTAAAGTTCAGATTCATTCCAAATCCCTTAAACAGTCCTTTCCAGAAATTTGAGGTGAATTTTGGGTCCCTATCAGACTCAATTGTCTTAGGAATTCCATGCAAGCGTGCCACTTGTTTTAAGAAGATATCAACAACATCTGCTGCCCTGTGAGTGGTTTTCAGTGGAATAAAATGGGCAGATTTTGTAAGCTTGTCCACCACCACCATTATTGAATCATGTTGTTTGCTTGTTCTGGGAAAACCTGTGATAAAATCCATTTTCACCACTTCCCATTTCCACTCAGGAATGGGTAAAGGATGTAGCAATCCTGCTGGGTGCCTATGCTTAGCCTTAATTTTCTTCCACTCCATACATCTGGCGATGTATTCAGCGATTTATTTCTTCATACCCGACCAAAAATAATGGCTTTTGACTGCTGCCACAGTCTTCTGATATCCAGGATGTCCAGCATAAGCCATGTTCTGCATTTCTTTTAGAATTTCCAACTTCAATTCTTGGACATTGGGTACATACACTCTGTTTTTATACAGAAGTAAGCCATCAGTTCCCAAGGTGTAAATTCCTTGGGTCTATGGTCTCTCACGCTGCTGTAGCTTTGCTACCAGACCTCTGTACTGCAAATCAACATTTGCAGCTTCCAAAATTCTGTCCTTAATCTCAGTCCTGTACATGCTAATGGCTGTAGCATGCAATTCATGCACTTTTCTGCTAAGTGCATCAGCCACCTTATTTTCTTTCCCTTTGATATGCTTGATATCAAAGTCATATTCACACATAAACTCCAACCATCTGATTTGCCTGGCATTTAAAGTCGGCTGATCAAATAAATACTTCAGACCATTGTGGTTTGTTCTCAATTCGAATCTCCTTCCCATGAGGTAATGTCTCCATTTCCTCAATGCGTGGACAATCGCTGCCAGCTCTAAATCGCGAGTGGCAGAATTTCTTTCATGCTCTTTCAGCTTTTGGGATTCATAAAAAATTACAAATCCCTCTTGGCTGAGAACTCGTCCTAGCCCCTCCTTACACGAATCTGTGCACACCACGAAATCCATATTTGGATTTGCAATATTTAGGATTGGAGCACTGGTTAACAGCTGCTTCACTTGTTGGAAACTGCTCTCACACTCTTCCGTCCACTGAAAATTCTTCTCCTTCCTTTGCAAGGAAGTGATAGGATGAGCTATCTTTGAAAATCCGGCTATAAACCTTCTGTAGTAGCCTGCCAGACCCATAAAAGATCTAACCTCCACCACATTCCTTGGCGCTGACCATTCTCGGATGGCCTCAACCTTTTCAGGATCCACAACGATCCCTTCTTCAGATATAATGTGTCCCAAGTAATGAATCTGCCTTTGATAAAATGAGCACTTGCTCAACTTGGCTTACAGTTGGTGTTCTCTCAACACTTGTAGCACCATTCTCAGGTGTTTCTCATGCTCTTCCTCTAACTTGGAATACACCAAGATATCATCCAGGAAGACTATGAAAAACTTATCCAAATAGTCCCTGAACACACCATTCATTAAGCACATGAAAACAACAGGTGCATTTGACAGTCCAAACGACACCACTGTGAATTCATAATGACCGTACCTTGTTCTAAAGGCATTCTTGATAATGTCCTCCTCATTTATTCTCATTTGGTGATATCCTGATCGGAGATCTATTTTTGAAAATATTTTAGCATCCTTCAACTGATCAAAAAGATCATCGATCCTTGGCAGAGGATACTTGTTTTTGACAGTTATCTTATTCAACTGCCGAAAATCAATGCACAACCTCAACGTCCCATCTTTCTTCTTCACGAATAGGATCGGGGCTACCCAAGGTGACACGCTGGGGTGAATGTATCCCTTCTTTAGTAGCTCTTCGATCTGCAATTGCAACTCTTTCAGCTCTGGCGTACTCATTCTATATGGAGCTTTCGAAACTGGAGCTGCTCCTAGCATCATATTTATAGAAAAATCAATGTTCCTTTTCAGAGGTAGTCCAGGTACGTCCTGAAATACATCTTTGAACTCTATGAGTACCTCATGGTCTTCCAGCTTCGATAATACATCACTGGATGCTTCTCCCACACGGGCTGCAAATAACTGACATCCTTTCTTGTAACATTTCTTCAGTTGCATGGCTGAAATTTCTCTAACAGCCACGGCTTTGGGAATTCCTTGGACTGTTACCTGATTTCCCTCTTCATCCAGGCATGTGAACTTCTTGTTATGACAGTCTAGAAGGGCATGGTGCTGGTCCAACCAGTCCACCCCAATTAAGTAGTCATAAGACCCTAAAGGCAGAATATTTAATTCAGCCTTAGTGCTCAATCTACCCATGTCCACTGAACATGACTTAACCAATTCAGTGACCTTCCTTTTGGTTCCTGTGGCCAACTGCACTAGCCAAGACTTTTCATGTTTGCTTCTTGATAAACACAAACTTTCCACCACCCTAGGATATACATAACTATGGATAGCCCCTGAATCAATTAAAATAATATGTGGTCGGTTGTTGATCATACCTTCCACTTCAATCATGTGCGATTGAAATTCTTCTTGCTTGTTGTCCAGGGCTGCGTAGATGATCTAAAAATGAAGAAGACTTGTGATCTTGAAATTATTTGCAAGATTTAATTCATGTGTTAAAATGCAAATGGATCAATTTTGCAACACAACTTTTATAGAAATTACTCATTCAAGATGCATATAAACAACAACAATAAATAGTGAACAAAAAACAGATAACACAACAAATGATAAAGGAGTTCACCCCTCTCTTGGGCTACATCTCCTGGTCCAGCTTCCAATGGATCTTTTGTATTATTTGCTCAAAGTGATAACAAAATGTTCTTTACAATGCTCAAAATTCCAAATAGATGGCTCCAATGGCTTCAAAATGTCCAAAAACCCCTAGCTGGGATTTTTCAGCACCTCGTTTGGCCAAAAATTGAAGAAGATAGGCTTTCTGGAAGTTCCCCTTCAAACTTGTTGTCTCTGGATCGCCAAAATGCACCCTTGTTGGCTCAACCTAGCCCCCACGCACATTTATGTGGAAAAACCCAGCACCGGATGCAATTGCACAACTGGTGCGAACTGTAGGACGGTTACGCGTCGACCCCTAACCATCTAAGACCGAGGGCATATGAAGAGCCATACGACCCCGCGCTAATATATAAAGGGACAAAGTTTAAAACGATTAGAAAAGGTGCACCCGTGGTCACATCATATATCCATACAACCAGGGATCATATGAAAAGGCTATATAATAAATGGTCGGAGGGCGCGCATATGGTAATGGAGGTTACATTGTATACACACGGGACTGGGGGCCAAGGCTAAGCCTCGGCCCGGTTCACGCCCCAACATACAATATATTTCAATTTAAATATAATGTTTGCCATATATATATCAAGGCACATACGGTGGTGCACCGGTTGGGCGGCCCTTCCCAAGTCTCTTCCCCTGCCCAGAGGTCGTGGGGTCGAGTCCTGCCGATTGCAAAAAATTTAAACCAATATATAGGTGACACGTGGCGGCCATTGATTGGGCCACGTGTCACCATCCCATTCGCTGAAAACAAGCCACATCATATGCCAACTGTCCACACAACTGCCTACCACATGTTATACGACCCTGCCACGTGTCGTGTGGTCTGCCATGTCAGCATCCGTACTGACTGTACAATTAACATCCCCTTTTTTTTTGCCTGTTTGTCGTTTTGAATAGAACGTGATATCTCTCTCTCCCGATGTTCGTTTGAACCCAAATGAGTTGCGTTGGGTTCGTGACGACCAGGCCTACGCTCCCGTTTGATTTGAAGCGATTTTGAGAACTTTGAATTTTGAGCAAAATTTGATTCCCTGGATCACACCTCCCCATTGGAAAGATTTTGGACCTCCAAAAGACTATTTTCAGTCTATTTGAAGATGAGGGTATAGTTCCCTCACCTTTCCAACCTCAATCCACTTGGCCTTGCTTGGATTTGTACCTTTAAGACCAACTCGAAGATACTCCACATTTCCTCGTTTTGAAGTTCTCATTCTCCTGTCAAGGATTGTGTCTTCATGCAGTTCTGTAAGATATTCTGGGGAGAAATAATCTATAGAAGGAATTTGAACATGCTCTTCGTGATCATCAATCAAAGGAGGCTCAAACAATTTCAAATTCTCAACATTAACAACTGCATACATTTGCATATAAGGAGGCAAATCTAAACGGAAGGCATTGTTACCAATCTTGTCAAGAATCTTGAAAGGACCATATCAAATTGGTTTCAATTTTTTACCTTCTCCTTTA
>ML780422.1:373189-392912 GCA_009831015.1 Picea engelmannii | reverse complement strand
CCTTGAAACCTTGTATTCCTTTCCATCAAGATTTTCATCATTTCTCTCATTTCCATGACAGCCTTTCTGAGATCTTCATCTTCTGTAGGAATATGTTCATGACTCTCTTCATGAGCCATACTTGGTGAATGCCTCCTTGAAACATGCGGTGATGATATAATATTCCTTCTTGAAGGAAGAGAACTTGGCTCTACAAGTTGACCTTCTCCTCTTGTGAGTTTCAACCTTGTGAGCATCATAAAACAAAACACTTGCAAATAATCAAGTCTTCAAAAACCTATGCTATGATACCAACTTGATCTAAAAATGAAGAAGACTTGTATTCTTGAAATTACTTGCAAGATTTAATTCATGTGTTAAAATGAAAATGGATCAATTTTGCAACACAACTTTTATAGAAATTACTCATTCAAGATACATATAAACAAAAACAATAAACAGTGAACAAAAAACACATAACACAACAAATGATAAAGGAGTTCACCCCTCTCTTGGGCTACATCTCTTGGTCCAGCTTCCAATGTATTTTTTGTATTATTTGCTCAAATTTCTCAAAAATGTGCTTTACAATGCTCAAAATTCCAAATAGATGGCTCCAATGGCTTTAGAACATCCAAAAACCCCTAGTTGGGCTTTTTCGGCACCTCGTTTGGCCAAAAATTGAAGAAGATAGGCTTCCTGGAAGTTCCCCTTCAAACTTGTTGTCTCTGGATCACCAAAATGCACCCTTGTTGGCTCAACCTAGACCCACGCACATTTATGTGGAAAAACCCAGCACTGGGTGCAATCGCGCAACCGGTGCGAACTGTAGGATAGTTACGCGTTGGCCCCTAACTGTCTAAGACCGAGGGCATATGAAGCACCATACGACCGCGCGCTAATATATAAAGGGCCAAAGTTTAAAATGGTTAGAAAAGGCATGCCCGTGGTCACATCGTATATCCATACGACTAGGGCTCATATGAAAAGGCTATATAATAAATGGTCAGAGGGCGCGCATATGGTAACGAAGGTTACATTGTATACACATGTGACCGGGGCTAAGCCCCAGCTCGGTCCATGCCCTAACATACAATATATTTCAATTTAAATATAATGTTTTCCATATATATATCAAGGCACATATGGTGGTGCGCCGGTTGGGCGGCCCTTCCCAAGTCTCTTCCCTTGCCCGAAGGTCGCGGGGTGGAGTTCTGTCGATTGCACAAATTTTAAACCAATATATAGGTGACATGTGGCGGCCATTGATTGGGCCACGTGTTGCCATCCCATTCACTGCAAACAAGCCACTTCATATGCCAACTGTCCACAGAACTGCCTACCACGTATCGTATAACCCTACCATGTGTCGTACGGTTTGCCACGTCAGCATCCATACGGACTGTACAGTCAACATCCCCTTTTTTTTTGCATGTTTGTCATTTTGTACAGAACGCAATATCTCTCTCTCCCGCCGTCCGTTTGAACCCAAACAAGTTGCGTTGGGTTCGTGAAAACGAGGCCTATGCTACCATTTGATTTGAAGTGATTCCGAGCACTTTGAATTTTGAGCAAAATTTGATCCCCTGGATCAGTAGATCCTCGACATTCTGCTGCCCATATCTTGCACTATTTCAGCTTGCTGAATAGTATGGACAGTTCTCGTTTTACCATTTTTATGGGGACATTCTCTATACTTTTGGTTTCCTTTATAGCCCCAACACTGAATGGGCATCTATCTCAGTCTTTGTGCTCCCTCTTCAGTCATTCTTGGTTCTCTAAACGATGGTTGTCCTTGAAGATTGTTTCTGAAAAAGGAAGGCTTGTTTCCCTTCTGCCTCTGTTCCTTCTTAAACTTCCTCGGATCATTCCAAGCCTTCCGAAGGATAGGCCTTTATCCTTGCTATTCATACAAGCATTTCACCCTTCTTATGGTTTCCTCCATGGTCTTAGAATCGTCATACTGAATCTTGTCACCCATGGACGGTGGTAGTCCACTCAGATGTCTCTGAATCTTGATAGCCTCGTCTTTGATGAATGGAACATACTTCAGTAGTTCCAGAAAACTTCATTCATACTCATTAATAGTCATGCTGCTTAGCTTGAGTTCGAAGAACTCCTTCATCTTTCTGTCATAGTATCTTTTAGTTAGGCATTTCTTCTCGAAATACCTCTTAAATTCCTTACAAGTGACCCCTTTCTCTCTGATGTGCTGCACCTGCACAAACTGATCCCACCACATGGATGTTTTTCCTTTCAGTTGATACATTGCAATTCTTCCTTCTGCATGGGCGAAATAATTCTGCAGTTGGAAATATTTCCTCATGCCAAGCAACCATGTCTCGGCATCTTCCTCCTTCTTATGTTCTCCATCAAACGTTGGAGGCTTGATCTTGTTCATCTCCCCTTTCAATTCATCCTTTCCAAATTTTCATTGTTTTCTGGTAGGGGACGGGCTTGAACTACTGTGTGTTTCCCTACCAGAATGCTTTGGGGAGAGATGGTAATGTCTGCTACCACTCCTCGATCTTCTTCTCCTCTCAGGGTTTCTGACACTTCTTGATCTGCTTGTGTCACTCTCTTTTTCCAATTTCTTTTCTATTCTTTCTAGGCTCTTCAACATTTTAAAGTTGAATTCGCCCTGTCGATCCATCAGCTCAGCGTACCTGGGTGTCTTTCTAGAATTTTTCAATGAGTTTCATCATACTTCCTTATTTATCTATCTCTTTTCCATGCCCATTAGAGTTTGTTCCTTCGATTCCCAAGTTGACATCCTTTCCTTCTCTTTCATCCTCTGTTTCGGAGGCAATCTGCACCTCTTCCATTTCTATACTCGACGTTGATTAACTGGTGTTTTGACACTCGTTGAACTCTGCACATGCAATGTGCAATCAATCCGAAGTTTGTCAGGCCTTAAACCTTTAATAAAACCACAATAATCATAAACCAATGTGAGTGAGAAACATTTGACTTCACAAGGTTTTTTGAGCTCTGGTGGCTCTGCAATTTTCGAGACTTCATTTTTCAGGGTTTTTGTCCACGAGGATCCAACAGTTAAATCCTCGACAGTTCTTATGTCCTTCAAAATTTTTGGGACTTCGATATTTTGGGGTTTCGGGATTTTGGTTCCTCGGAGGTTCTCGCGCTTGCTTCCCTCTCTGACTCCTGAATTTCGAATGTTCGACCTCTTTTCCTTGGGCCCATAGCACAGCTGTCGCCAACTATGGTAGAGATTTCAGGATTTTGGCACTTCAGTTTTTGGGTCTTCAGTACCTAGGAGTTCACAAAGTAGTGACTCCCAACTTCTTCTCACTGCAATCCCCGAAATATGATACACGGTTTCTTGTATGGGATCCAGCGATCCTCAATGAGTTTGATTTAATGGTCTAGATATTTTCAGAAATTCGTGAATCAAAAGTTCACGATGCAGCGAATCCTAATATTTGTCACCTCAATCCTCGAATTCCAAAAATTTGGTTTCCTTGCTCTCCAGGCCCACAACATAGCTGTCGCCCTTTAAAATCTGCTACGGTTCTTCCGTATCCGATGGCTTCGGGACTTTGGAAATTCGGGACATCGGATTTCAGGACTTCTGGTTTTTGGTAGCCGAAAGTTCACTATGCAACAACTTCCAACTCCTTGTCACTACAATCCCCGAAATATGAAATTCTAATTTACTTTATTCTCCGAGCCCACAACACAGTTGTCGCCCTTAACCACAGTGGTGTGTGGCATGTTTCAGAGGGTCCACATCACCCTTGGTGATGTCATCGGATCCCACCACTCTCGCCTGTCTTCTCGACTCACTGGCACGTGGTACACATTCATGCGCCCATGTCCATTCCAAGCAAAATCCAATGGTTAGACTCCTCCCTCAGATCTATGACACAGATCTTTTCGACGTTTCGGGGTTTCGGGCATTGGGAGTTCGTGCACCCCAAATCTCGAACTTCCATCTGCCGAAATCTTGAAATTACGGTTTACTCCTTCGCTGAATCGGACGGTCAACTCCCTTCCTACGATCTACGGTGTAGATCGTTTCGGTGTTTCAGATTTTGGAGGTGTTCACCTTCCTCACTTCCCATCTCCCAACTTTGTGAAATCTGAAAGGTTTTCACGACTAACTCGAGCGCGACTCTGCCAGATCTAATGGTCGAGCCTTCCTCCGAGATCTACAACGTAGATCTTCTCAGGTTTTCGGGTTTTCGGGAGTTCGCGTATCGAGATTCCCATGCTCCTATGCAATTCAAAAGGGATTTTAATCCCTGTGCACATTCTCCATATCTGACAGTCACAAGGGTTTTCCTTCCCTTACGAACATATCCTAAGGCTCCCATACTTCTAGTGCGGACTCCTCTCTCTCTGTGGCCATAGACCATACCGGTTGCAGTTTCACAACACCGCTATACCTCCTGAGATTTGTAACACGGTCAAGTGACTCCTTGACACTCATGAACATTCAAAGGTCCAAAATTTGTCCTCCAGACACAATTTCTCCTCAAAGTCTTGGTCCAAATACCACTCAATTGGCCCATCTAGGCTCAATGTCGAAACCTTGGCTCTGATACAAATTTGTAATGCACCTTTTACTATTACCAAGGCTTAATATCTCTTAAACAAAACTATAACACCACTTTGTACATAGCTCATACCAGCGTTATAGTAATAACATGCATTTAATCAAGAAATACAGTTAAGCTCATAGTAAACATAAGATTTACTGTTATAATGAACATTCAATAGCATTAACATTAAATTGATATACACAGTGGAATACATGAATAAACATCATCTGATACTTATCTTCGAAACAGTGGTAGATTCCACCAACCATGTCTAGGCCTTCCATGAACCTCCCAGCCTTAGACTGCACTGCTCGTCAGCTCAGCAGTGGGTCACCCCCGAGATGGGACTAAGCTCCACCCCAAGGCAAGGAATCCTAGGCTAGGATGAGGTTACAGGGAAAACAACATAGAAAACTGGAAGGATTCTTCCCAAGATGCCATCTTATGCCCACTACTACCAGACTCTCATTCCCCACATGCCTGTTCTGCCTGGGAGTATACACCTTCACAAGCACAGTCCATTGGTGCTAACCTCCCTCTCTGGGTCTCGACAATAGGCCGGATCAGGAATTCTCAGAGCCCGAAGCTAGTGCTGGACACTCTTTGGAAGAAACCACTTCCCAACAAACTCTCTCACCTGTAGATAATTGCTCACATGCCTGAAAACCTGCCTCTTCCAACAACAATCACCTCCCTCACCTAGAGAGAGGTCATACACAGGCTCAATCACAACTTGCACTGGCCAGCAAGCCACACGCAGTCTAGCTCTGCGTGGCCACCACAACCAACCGGAAAAACAAACACGGGCTTCCCAAACAGGCTTAGCAATGGCGCAAGGTCTCATAGTGTTGGTTCTCGGGAACAGGAGAAAAACAATCCACACAGGCAATGACACTGGTTCCATGGCTCAGAATAGAGAGGGTGAACCGACCTTTTTCATAAACAAACACAGGCTTCTCGACTTTCAGAACAGAGGATATACATGGTTTTTCTTTCAGATCCAAACACAGGCTTTTCGGCTTTCAGAACATAGGATATACACAGTTTTTCAGAGCCAAACACAGGCTTATCGGCTCACAGGGAAGCACACGGGTTCTCTACAGAGCTTAGGTCCATCGTACTGCTCAGAGCTCCTTACACACTCAGCTAGTCGGGGTGGAATGGGCGAGGAGCCCCTCTCACGACTCATCTTGGCCATTTTATTTGCATGCACCAGGGTTTACACTTGTCACCCATGGAACTGCATGCATTCCATCGGCATGCGTTCCTTCCCATTTGGCAATCCCTCATCCTTCCCCAAGAACTTAGGATAAAGCATCAAATTCAACATAATTCACGTGGCTTTTTGGAATAATAATAAAATATTATTCCCAAGGACTTAAGCCCCTAGGCTCAACACTTAGCCCCCTCTTCCCACCTTCCATCCCCTAATTCCTTGCCCACTCTGTGGAAGCTTAGTCCCCCATCACTCATTCATCGTGGTCGATCTGCACGCGACGGTGTTTATATTTTATTAATGTACTGCATACATACATATACAAAATCAGGCCCTTGGCCTACAACCCTTAGGCTCTCTGGCCTAACAATCACATAAGCCACAGGCTTATACAAACTTGGCTCACCAGCCTACAACACATATTTACAATTCATTTCATAAAACGGATTTACAAAGGGTTCGGTCTTGGGGACACTACACTTCACCTACTGAATCATCATCATCAGACATGAATCAACCTCATTTATAATAAAACCAATAGAACAAAGAAAAAAAATCCCGCAAATAGTTAATTTTCCAAAATAGGCTATGCTAATGACAAGTGTCACAGATGATGATCCACCTGAGCCTCTCCTCCCTCTGAGAGAATCCAACCAACCATCTTGGATATAGACGTTAGGAGGATATGTTTAACATTGCATAAAGGAAGGAATTTCCCTCTTGGGAACCATTCGTTCAATCTCAAACATAGAGGGGCACTGGAGAGTTATTCCTAACGTGCAGTCATATCATTTGGCCAACTGAAAGAAACATCTTTGGGTAGGTGATTCTGGTGGCTCTGCAATTTTTGGGACTTCATTTTTCGGGGTTTTTGTCCACGAGGATCCAACAGTTAAATCCTCGACAGTTCTTATGTCCTTTGAAAATTTTGGGACTTCGGGATTTCGGGGTTTCGGGATTTTGGTTCCTTGGAGGTTCTCGCACTCGCTTCCCTCTCTGACTCCTGAATTCCGAATGTCCGACCTCTTTTCCTTGGGCCCATAGCACAACTGTCGCCAACTATGGTAGAGATTTCAGGATTTTGGCACCTCAGTTTTTGGGTCTTCAGTACCCAGGAGTTCACGAAGTAGTGACTCCCAACTTCTTGTCGCTACAATCCCCGAAATCTGATACATGGTTTCTTGTATGGGATCCAACGATCCTCAATCAGTTGGATTTAATGGTTCAGATCTTTTTGGAAATTAGTGAATCGAAAGTTCACGATGCATCGAATCCTAATCTTTGTCACCTCAATCCCCGAATTCCAAAAATTTGGTTTCCTTGCTCTCTGGGCCCACAACACAGCTGTCGCCCTTTAAAATCTGCTATGGTTCTTTCGTCTCCAATGGCTTTGGGAATTCAGAACTTCGGGACTTCGGGTTTTCGGTACCTGGAAGTTCACTATGTAGCAGCTTCCAACTCCTTGTCACTACAATCCCCAAAATCTAAAATTCTGATTTACTTTATTCTCCGGGCCCACAACACAGTTGTCGCCCTTAACCACAGTGGTGCATGGCATGTTTCAGAGGGTCCACGTCACCCTTGGTGATGTCATCGGGTTCCACCACTCTCGCCTGTCTTCTCGACTCACTAGCACGTGGTACACATTCATGCGCCCATGTCCATTCCAAGCAAAATCCAATGGTTAGACTCCTTCCTCAGATCTACGACGCAGATCTTTTTGGCGTTTTGGGGTTTCGGGCATCGGGAGTTCGTGCACCTCACATCTCGAACTTCCATCTGCCAAAATATTGAAATTACGGTTTACTCCTTCGCTGAATCGGATGGTCAACTCCCTTCCTACGATCTACTATGTAGATCGTTTCGGTGTTTCAGGTTTCGGAGGTGTTCACCTTCCTCACTTCCCATCTCCCAACTTTGTGAAATCCGAAAGGTTTTCGCGACTAACTTGAGCGTGACTCTGCTAGATCTAACGGTCGAGCCTTCCTCCGAGATCTACAACATAGATCTTCTTAGGTTTTCGGGTTTTCGGGAGTTCGTGTATCAGGATTCCCATGCTCCTATGCAATTCAAAAGGGATTTTAATCCCTGCGCACATTCTCCATATCTGACGATCACAAGGGTTTTCCTTCCCTTCCGAACAGATCCTAAGGCTCCCATACTTCTAGTGTGGACTCCTCTCTCCCTGTGGCAATAGACCACACCGGTTGCGGTTTCACAACACCGCTATACCTCCCGAGCTTTGTAACACGGTCAAGTGACTCCTTGACACTCATGAACATTCAAAGGTCCAAAATTGGTCCTCCAGACACAATTTCTCCTCAAAGTCTTGGTCCAAAGACCACTCAACTGGCCCATCTAGGCTCAGCGTCGAAACCTTGGCTCTGATACAAATTTGTAACGCACCTTTTACTGTTACCAAGGCTTAATCGCTCTTAAACAAAACTATAACACCACTTTGTACATAGCTCATACTAGCATTATAGTAATAACATGCATTTAATCAAGAAATACAATTAAGCTTAGAGTAAACATAAGATTTACTCTTATAATGAACATTCAATAGCATTAACATTAAATTGATATACACAGCAAAATACATGAATAAACATCATCTGATACTTATCTTCGAAACAATGGTAGATTCCACCAACCACGTGCAGGCCTTCCACGAACCTCCCATTCTTAGACTGCACTGCTCGTCAGCTCAGCAGTGGGTCACCCCCGAACTGGGATTAAGCTCCACCCCAAGGCAAGGAATCCTAGGCTAGGCTGAGGTTACAGGGAAAACAACATAGAAAACTAGAAGGATTCTTCCCAAGATGCCATCTTACGCCCACTACTACCAGACTCTCATTCCCCACATGCCTGTTCTGCCTGGGAGTATACACCTTCACAAGCACAGTCCATCAGTGCTAACCTCCCTCTCTGGGTCTCGGCAATAGGCCGGATCAGGAATTCTCAGAGCCCGAAGCTGGTGCTGGACACTCTTTGGAAGAAACCACTTCCCAACAAACTCTCTCACCTGGAGATAATTGCTCACAGGCCTGACAACCTGCCTCTTCCAACAACAGTCACCTCCCTCACCTAGAGAGAGGTCATACATAGGCTCAATCACAACTTGCATTGGCTAGCAAGCCACGCGTAGTCTAGCTCTGCGTGGCCACCACAGCCAACCGAAAAAAAAAACACGGGCTTCCCAAACAGGCTTAGCAATGGCGCAAGGTCTCATAGTGTTGGTTCTCAGGAATGGGTGACAAACAATCCATGCAGGGAATGACACTGGTTCCATGGCTCATAACAGAGAGGGTGAACCGGCCTTTTTCATAAACAAACACAGGCTTCTCGGCTTTCAGAACAGAGGATATACATGGTTTTTCTTTCAGATCCAAACACAGGCTTTTCGTCTTTCAGAACATAGGATATACACATTTTTTCAGAGCCAAAGATAGTCTTATCAGCTCACAGGGAAGCACACGGGGTCTCTGCAGAGCTCGGGTCCGCCGTACTTCTCAGAGCTCCTTACACACTCAGGTAGTCGGGGTGGAATGGGCGAGGAGCCCCTCTCACAACTCATCTTGGCCGTTTTATTTGCATGCACTAGGGTTTACACTTGTCACCCATGGAACTGCATGCATTCCATCGACATGCATTCCTTCCCATTTGGCAGTCCCTCATCCTTCCCCAAGAACTTAGGATAAAACATCACATTCAACATAATTCACGTGGCTTTTTGGAATAATAATAAAATATTATTCCCAAGGAATGAAGCCCCTAGGCTCAACACTTAGCCCCCTCTTCCCACCTTCCAGCCCCTAATTCCTTGCCCACTTTGTGGAAGCTCAGTCCCCCATCACTCATTCATCGTGGTCGATCTTCACGCGACGATGTTTATATTTTATTAATGTGTTGCATACATACAGATACAAAATCAGGCCCTTGGCCTACAACCCTTAGGCTCTCTGGCCTAACAATCACATAAGCCACAGGCTTATAAAAACTTGGCTCACTAGCCTACAACACATATTTTCAATTCATTTCATAAACCATATTTACAAAGGGTTCGGTCTTGGGGACACTACACTTCACCTACTGAATCATCATCATTAGACATGAATCAACCTCATTTATAATAAAACCAATAGAACAAAGAAAAAAAATCCCGCAAATAGTTAATTTTCCAAAATAGGCTATGCTAATGACAAGTGTCACAGATGATGATCCACCTGAGCCTCTCCTCCCTCTGAGAGAATCCAACCAACCATCTTGGATATAGACGTTAGGAGGATATGTTTAACATTGCGTAAAGGAATGAATTTCCCTCTTGGGAACCATTCGTTCAATCTCAAACATAGAGGGGCACTGGAGAGTTATTGCTAACGTGCAGTCATATCATCTGGCCAACTGAAAGCAACATATTTGGGTAGGTGATTCAAGGCACTGGTCATCGGTACCTTGCGCTAGTGGAAGATGGGGGGAAAGTGGAAGATGTTGGACGTTCTTCCAACTAACCTAGACTCACACCATTCCATGGTTGAGTACAATTATGTGTTAGGCTATGGAAGCCACAATACAATTTAGGTTACTTGTACTAAAGGACCTAAATAAAAAAAGAAGATGTAGACATCTGTGGTAAACCCAAATCATTCCAAGGAAAAAAACTTATTCTTACACAGATAAAAAAAAGTCAAAAATTTGAAGCACTAGACCTCTAGAGAAGAAAGCAATATTCTGACAAGACAAAGTTTTGAAATACAATAACACATGTAAGTCCAGGAATCCATTTCAAGATTGGTACTTCGAGAACTGCCAAAAAGTCTAAGGAGCCCCAGGTCTCACCAAAGGAGAAGAAAATTCATAGCAGGATCTGACATCAACATTCTTTATTTTCTTCTTCTTCTTTTCTCTCTCTCATTTTGTAATAACCTCAAATAGGCCATAGTAGATTTTTATTTTTATTTTGTCACACTCCCCTCTTGCTTGATACGAGCAAGGAATTGAGGAGGGGGCAGATTTTGTAGGGGCTATTCGGCCTCACTGACTAGACCTATGATTCTAATAGCCAATTGGATTGTAGTAGTCGACCAGGATGTCATTCGAATAGATAATTAGAGTCGACCGATCAAAAAGTTAAGGAGTGCAACCAACTAGTAACTGTATATCACACACATATATGCATTATCATGTAATGGAAATACATAGGTTGTTCTGGACTCATATATAATAAAATCTATTGATGGTTCTCCCCCACTTTTGTATGTTCTTCTATATGTCTGTGTGCTCTTATATATAATGTTGTAGTGTATAATTCTCTGTGTAAATATATGTTGGAAACCTTTTCATACTTTCCCATAGACTACAACGCTATCCAATTATGACATGCTATGACTAGTCACATCATGACACATGGAATCCTATCATAACATAGGCTATGACACTTGTCACCACCCTATCTAATTATGACATGTGGCGACCAATCACATCATGACACATGGAATCCTATCATAACATAGGATATGACACTTGGAACTGATTGGGTGATGGAAAGGGTGTTGACTGGGTGATTAAAAGGCAACTGACTAGGCGATGACATGGACATTGAATGGGTATTGACTTGGCCATCGATATTTTTACTAAGTCATGAAATTTCCTAAGGATAAAAATCCATAAATTCCTCCTTTTTCGCATGAATGACATGGGAATATTTACCATATAAACACTATATTATCAATTACCAAAATGTAAGTGGAATTTAAGAGGTGAATTTTAATCAAGGGCCAAAACTTGATCCACGAATTTGATGAATGACTGCTCAACAACGACCTTAAGAAGTTCATAACTCAAGATCCGGGTGTTAATTTTGGGAAAACCATACCTTGTTGGAAAGGTAATTCAATGAGGAAGATGATGGAATATTTTACAAGGGATGAATCTGGCCATAATTCACCTATAATTAAAGGAACATTCAGCTTTGTTTCCATAGTTTACTGGTAAATTTGTTTGGAACCTTGACTTCCCAAGGCTATAACTTGAGATCCATAACTCCAAATTTTGCGTAGAAGGACTCATTGGAAATATGGAATGATGAACATTTGTCTTATAATGGTTTCCATAACTGATAAGTCACTTATCATGCTCAAAACATTAAAACACAGTCCACTTTTTAAAAACACGGTCAACTTGAAAATTTGGAAATAAAAGTTTATTAAATTATTTTTATTAGAGATGAAATGGGTCTGACTTGGAGGAATGGATTTCAAAGAAATAAATTCATTAATGAGAATTCAATAAATCATTAATTAAAGTGATTCATTCCAAAAATGAAGCGTGTGGAAAATTCTAGAAAGATAAAACCTTAACTACTTCAAGAAACATTGGATGCAGAATTTAGAAGAGAGAAAGCAACATCAAGGCACATGTTAGAAGGTGGGATTATAAAAGGTTCAAATAATAAATATAGCATGGTTCAACCATCAGTATGAAACCAATTTTATGATAAAAAAATAAATATCTCCATTTTTCTTCTTCTTCTGCTTCCACACTAAGCATGCATTTTTTAACTGAGTATAAGGTTGAGTTTTTTTAGTGTATTTCTTTTATTCTTCCATATCTCTTTATTGAAGATAATAGGAGTATTTTAAATCCATATATGTGACTGATAAATGTAATCCATGGTTTTCTAAATGATTCATGGAGGTTTAGTCCTTGTATTTGGCAAGCTTCATTTTCGAGCATTAGTCAATCAATTTGTTGAGATGCTTTGTATTGTTGAATATATTTTATGAAACTCCACAGAGAACTACTTTGGGGTGTAATTTCAATGATTTTGCAAACTCCGAGTTTGCGAGAACAATATTTTTGAAGTGCACCTATCATATTCATTTTTTTTTTAATCCAATACTCATTTAAATTTCTCTGTAATGATCAACACCATTTCACTCTTTTTCTTGTGAGAAAATATGGATGCATATTCTACTTGCATGTGTTTCATAGGGATGTTATATTGAATTTGAGTACATAATTATTTTGATACTGAATCCTTACTTTATCTTTTTATTGTCAAAGATTTGCTATGTCCATTTCCAAGAAAATGTTGAACTCAAAGAGAAATTTGGTTTTCAAGGACCATTTCATATACAAATTAAAGAAATAAAGGTTTGGGGTTTGTTGTCTAGCATTCTCCAATTTGATAGCCCAATCTAAGAACATCAATCTATATCTTTCATATTATAACAAAGGAGTACCACCTCTATAAAAATGTAGGGAGATTTTACCCTCATGAGGTTGTTGTTGGGATTGTGACCAATCTGAACATCAACATTTTTGGTTACTCCAGTGGGGAATGATTTTTTTTCAAGATATCTAAGGGTTTTTTTTCATATCTTATTGAGGAACCATAGTATTCTTGGTTCAAAGTTTCAAAAAGAAGATCCAATAATACTGCTACTTGTTCTAGATGCACAGGGTTTATTAAAAGATTATTGAGAGATATTTGAATGACCTCAAAGATAATGTTCTTGGATATTTGGACACAAGTTAGATATTTGAATATTTGAAGAGCTAATAACCATCAAAGATTTGATAGGATGAACTCCCTAGTGATTCCATTGAAATAACTCTTAAATGCCTTGACAACTCCATTGTAAAGATTCAAGAAAATCCTCATGTCAGCTCCATTAAATAATTTTGTTCATATTTTGATTCTCCTTTTCCTTCTCCACCAAGCCCATTAATGAATTTTTAAGATGAATAAAAAAGAAGAGGTACCCAAATAAGGAGACAACTTCATATAAGCCCTTTAAATCTGCGAGAAGTAAATTTTCAAATGCCAGACATTTCTATTTAAATTTTTTCCACATTATTTGGGAATACTTTGGAGGATGCAAAGAAGCATTTTTAAAATTCAAAATCACATGTGATGTTTTCAATATCTCAGAAGATAATGTTACATGTCAATTATTTTCACAAATTCTTCATGGGAATGCTCATGAATGGTTCTTTTCATTGCTTCCTGAAACTATTACAAGTTGGGATGTGTTGGAAACTTCATTTGCTGAAAAGTTCCTCCCAAGAGTGCACCCATATGCCACTTTTGGTGTTTTCAATGTTTCTTCCACCCACCCTCTCCCATATGGACAAATACAACGAAGTGAGCGATTTGGAAAAAAAATCAAATCAAACATTGGAATTTTGTTTTCAAGTCATACTGCTGAAAATGAAAAAATAATTCCAATTTTCAAGTGCAAGATTTAAGCTTCTCATATACTCCATATGAATATATTTTGAGAAAAAAGTTCGAGAATAAATTGAGGAGTATCCACCAAATGCACAACAAGATTTCATCCAACATGTTCATGATGAAAATGTTGCAACTGGTTTGCAATGGATGCATGATGATGATGAAAAGTCACAAAAACATTGGCAACAAGAAGAATTGGTGGAATAAATTAATCCCGAGAACAATGATGGAAAAGATTGTGATTGCATGAAGGAAGAATGATTTCAAGACATTGTCGGTGAATCAAGAATATTGGATGTGGTTAGGAATAAGGAGAAATATGAAAACAATTTCAAATGTAAAACTTCTCATCCAACCAAAGATAGAAACAATCATGAGCAAACACCGAGAGTTGATTTTATTGAATCATGGTTCCAAAGCATTGTTGGCCAAGTGATGCAATCATATTTTCACCGCATCTGATTGAGTCTTACTTCAACATTCTTTGGGCATTCTCTTGACACCTTGATAACATCCCCGATATGTTCCCCAACTGCGGAGTTCATTACATGAATAAACTCGATGCTTGAATGAATCCATTGGAAATCTACTTATACTTGAAAAGTGTCCCTTTTCTCCAAGTAGGATAGGGTAGGTTATCTTCTTTGTACATAGTTTGTTTTTTCAGTCCAAGTTTTGAATAATAAAGTAGTTTCTAGATGGACATATTGTTTGAAGCTGACCCTATATACCAATGGATAAGGAAATTGGTATTCATATTCTAGTGTTCTCAATAACCCAAAGGGGGTCACTGTCCTGCAATTGGAGCCAATTGTTGATAAAAAAAATTGGTCACCTCGATTTTTTTCTCTTTGGAATAATTATAAAAAATATTGATATCAAAAGAAAGAAATTTTCAATGATCATCATCTCACGGTGTATCCCAGAGTCTCAACTTCATCATGCATTTTATGTATTAAAAATATGATTCCATATGCTCAATATATCCATGTTTTTTTCCAAACTCCCAAGGAACATTTTTTCCATGTGTAACACAAATGATTGTCTCTTGGTACTAATTTTCTTCTCTTATGCTTAGTCTCACATGTCTTCTTATATTATTCTTATACTTAGTCTCATTTATATTCTTATTATCCCATAATACTTCCTTTTATCTCATACTTAGTTTATTCTTCTCTCTTCTCATATATCTAATCCTATTCCCCATTTTCCTTCTCCATACACCCAAATCCGATCCCTTTTATCCTCTCACTACAATTCCTCCCCTTTTCCCTCTCAATACAATCACTCCATGCACCCAAACCCGATATCCTACATATGATCCCAATCCATTCCCTATTCTCCCTCCCCTCTCATTCCATCTCCCAGACTTAACATATTTCCTCCCTTCCTCATTTCTCCCCTCACCCCCACGGACCCACGACGTCGCGACACTCTACCCCCGCGACCTATCCTCACTCTAAAACCTGCCATAAATCCCCCTCTCCTCTCATACATTTCCCACTCCCCCATACTTAAATTTTTTTCCTAAGTTTTATTCCACCTATCACATTGAAACACATGGAACCTTATCCACCCTATCCAATTAAGACATGTGGCGACCAATCACATCATGACACATGGAATCCTATCATACTGTGACACATGGGCTATGAAAATTGGTGTTGACTGATAGATCACATGGGTTTTTACTAGGTGATGACAAGAAAACGGACTAAACGATGACATGGACACAAGGAAGTTGACTAGGCGATGACATAGACATTGAATGGGTAGTGACTGAGCCATCAAAATTTTTACTAAGTCATGAATTTTCCTAAGCCTCAACCTCCATAAGTTCCTCTTGTTTCAAATGAATGAAATGGGAATATTTACCATATAAACACTATATTATCAATTACCACAATTCATGTGGTATTTAAGGGGCAAATTATTATCAAGGGCCAAAAATTGATCCACAAATTTGATGAATGACTGTTGAGCAATGTTCTTCAAAAGTTCATAACTAAAGATCTGAGTGTTCATTTTGGGAAAACCATAACTCATTGGAAAGGTAATTAGATGAGGGAGATTATAGAATAGGTTTTAATCGATGAATTTTTTCATAATTATCCATAAATTAAAGGAACAATCAATTATATTTCCATGGTTTACTCGTAAATTTGTTTGGAACCACGCCTTCCCGAGGCTATAACTTGAGATCCAGAACTCCAAATTTTTCTCAGGAGGACTTGTTGTAAATATGAAATGATGAATATTTATATTAGAATGGTTTCCATGGCTAAGTCATCACTTATCATTCTCATAAGATTAAACAAAGTCCACTTTTTAAAAGGAGGTCAACTTGAAAATTTGGAAATAAAAGTTTATTAAATTAATTTTATTAAATATGAAATGGGTCCCAATTGGATGAAAGAATTTAAATGACATACAGTAATTAATGTGAATTCAATAAATAAATAATTAAATTTATTTATTCCAAAAAGGAAGTGTGTGGAAAATTCTAGAAAGACAAAACTCTAACTACTTCAAGAAACATTGGAAGCAGATTTTAAAAGAGAGAAAGCACCATCAAGGTAGGGGTTAGAAGGTGGGATTATCAAAGGTTCAGATCATCAACATAATGTGGTTCAAACATCAATATGAATTCAAGTTTTTAAACAATAAACAAATATCTTCATTTTAATTCTTCTTCTTCTTATACACTAGTTTTCTCAAGGCTTTATGCTTGTATTTCTAAACTAAATATAAGGTTGATATTTTTAAGGGTATTTGTTTTATTCTTCCAGATCTCTTTCTTGAAGATCATAGGAGTATTTTATAGCCATATATGTGATTGATAAGTGTAATCCAAGATTTTCTAAATGATTCAGGAGGTTTAGTCCTTGCATTTGGCAAGCTTCATTTATGAGCATTAGTCAATCGGTTTGTTGAGATGCTTTGTATTGTTGAATATATTTTATGAAACTCCACAGAGAACTACTTCAGGGTGTAATTTCAATGATTTATCGAACTCTGAGTTTATGAGCATGATATTTTGAAGTTCACCTATCATATTCTCTTATATTTTGAATGGAATACTCATTTAAAGTTATCTGAAATCATCAACACCATTTCACTCTTTTTCTTGTGAGAAAATATGGATGCCTATTCTACTTGCATGTGTTTTAGAGGGATGTTACATTGAATTTGAGCACATAACTATTTTTGTATTGAAGCCTTCCTTTATATTTTTTTTTCAAAGAGTTTCTTGGTCCATTTCCAAACAAATGATGAACTCAAAGAGAAATTTGGTTATCAAGAACCATTTCATATAAAAATTAAAGAAAAAAAAATTGGGGTTTGTTTTCTAAAATTTTCCCATTTGATATCTCAATCCAAGAAAATCAAGCTATATCTTTCATATTATAACAGAGGAGTATCGCCTCTATAAAAACATAAGGGTATTTTATCCTCTTGTGGTTTCTCTTGAGATTGTGACCAATATGAACATCAACACCTCCATAGACTTATTTTGAATCCATGTCCTTTCCTTGTACCTAGGACTCCACAGCCTAGTAGATTCAAGACTTTTTTCCCTAAAATATTCCATAGATCCAATACTCCACATCTTGATCTTCCATGGATATAGGAACCATTTCCATAAATTCCATGGCTTCTCATCTATTTTGCATGAAACTTCACTTTTCCCTTAAGGAACTAGTTGTAAGATCATACCAATTTGACGATCTTGTTGGGATATTATTTTCCCATACCTACACACATCATAGTTACATAGATTAATATCATCCATTTAAAATTCAGAATGAATTAAATTTATTACATTTTACCCAAATGTGTACATGACTTCCATAGTCATTTTTTATCCAGGAAGATATGAGCATCCATGTCAACAACTAACAATTTCCATTGCATATCTTGTTCATTACAAGGTTAATTATATATAATCATGAAAATCACGTTTCATCAACTTGATCATAATCAACTATTTTTTCCATACAACAATGATCAAGATCATAATCAACCATCTGTTCCACACAGTAATGATCATGACCACAACCAATTATATGTTCCACACAAAAATGATCAGGATCATATCAAACATATAAAAATACATAAGCATATATATATATATATATATATATATATATATATATATATATATATATATTGGTGTTCACAAGTTAAGTGATCCAACCAAGTCCATAACATATAAGTCTGACATACATAATCCATCAACAATCACCCTCCTCAGGTGACACAAACCTATGCTAGCTATATCAGACACTACATACTCCCCCACTTGGGCTTAATCTTGGACCGGAATTTAATTAGACAAAAAGGAAATTCCAGATGCATAGTAGATGCATTTTCCCATGTAGGAGAACTATGACTATATAAGTCCCATTGGACCTTTACTTGGTCCACCATGCGATGTCTGAGCTGTCGAGTTAGATGGTCCAATATACAAATTGACTCTACCTTCAGAGCCTCCTTGTCTGTTACCTAATTTATAATAGATATTTATTTTTAGAATAAATCTCAAATCCAACAAAGAAAATACATATGCTAGCACAACATGTCATCAAGGTTAACATAATGAATCATGAATTATGTCAATATTTCATTATATTTATCAATGCGATCAACTAAGGCCACAACTTCAATGTCAACACATTTTGAGAAATTTTAACTCATGTTCATTATCCATAATATAAAGTACCAAATGCACTATGATAGTACCTAATCCCAATCAATATAGACTCTATTCAACTATTTAACATACTTACTATCATGACGAGATTCCAAACTCTTTTATATTACAGTTATTTTTTGTTCTATCACGAGATCCTAACACCTTATTCAAGGCATTCAATTTTATGCTCACATTAAAGCTACATATAAAGCAATGGTAATAAGGAAGCCATAATAAATTTCATGATATCGTGTGCGCGCCCCTGACCTAGCTCTGGTACGTTAAGGGTTTTTGAGTGTGCCGCCATGGTAGCCCAAGGAGGGGAGCCGCCGCCCCCTCCTTCCCCCTCCGCCTCCTTTCAACGCCTGGTAGAAGCCTGCAGCAAGAAGACGTCTGTCTCAGAAGCTCCGAGCTTTGTCAAGAAATTGGATGACATACCAGAGATCGACCTTCCTCCTGAATACCCAATGAAAGTCGCCCTATCCCTCTCTGAACGAGGACTTATCGGCCAGTTTATGGGACTCTGGCCCTCAACCAGATCCACAAACAACTAGATACAGCGAAACTGGAGACCTCTGATAACAAATAGTGTGACATGTTACGCGGTCGGGCGAGGATACTTTATCTTCAAATTTATCTCCCAGGAGGACAGAGATTTGATTTTCAGAAATGGCCCTTACTTCATGGGCACTCAAGGACTATACCTGAACAGATGGACCCCAAATTTTGACCTTGCTTCAGAAGTCCCCAAAGATGTCCCGGTCTGGGTAAGACTCCCCAACCTACCGATCCACTGCTGGAACCCCTCCTCGCTTCAGGCAATAGGCAATGGTCTTGGGCGCTACATTGACCGACCAGAACCAAGAGACCAGTATTCCTGTGCGCGGATCTGTGTGGAGGCTGATCTGGAGGTAGGTCTACCTGAGGCAATAAAGCTAAAGGTCGGCAACTGGAAACACTTCCAAAAGTTTGATTACAAACAACTTCCGTTCAAGTGCAGAGGCTGCCACAAATATGGCCATTTCCAA
>ML780422.1:333381-369611 GCA_009831015.1 Picea engelmannii | reverse complement strand
CTATGGAATCTCTGGTTAGAAAGAAACCATAGAATCTTCAGAGAAAGACAATTAAGTGAAGTCAGAACTGCCACTAAAATTCAAGCTATGTTGGGGGAATCAGCTGCTCACATTTGCTCCACAGTAAAGCTACACAAGTTGGATGAAGAACAGGGGATTTGGATAGCCCAGTTCAATATACCAGGATTAGAAAGTAAAAAGCGAAGCGATCCAATCCAAGAAAGTTGGGAGATCAAAAAAAGCGGAAATGAACTTGCAGAATGGAAAAGTAATATTAAAGCGCCTATCCTCTTCTTTGATGGGGCCTAGAAAGGAAATCCAGGCCAGGCTGGAGGAGGGGGCATCATCGAAAATCCCAAAGAGGACATAATAACGCAATTTTCTATTGGACTCGGTATAGATTCCAATAACAGAGCTGAGGCATTGGCTCTCTGGCAAGGTCTGCACCAGGCAATTAAACTCAGAATCCAGGACTTGACAATCATAGGCGATTCCAGAATAATAATACAGGCCATGATCAAACACTCCACAACTCAAAGCACTAAGCTCAACAATCTCCTTGATAAAATTTGCCTCCTCTTAATGAAGTTGAACTCCTATCAATTCTTTCACATGTTAAGGGACCTCAACCGAATGGCTGATAAGGAAGCCAACAAAGGCGTGTTATTGGAGGCCAGGGTGCTGTCAGTAAATGGAATTATGAATAATGTGGAGATCCCCTGAACCCACGTCGTCCTCTTGCACTCCTCCAAACACTAGAGCATGAACCAATCCCTTAGAGTTTGGGGAGAAGGAACCGTCCGGAGAGCTCCTGTCAAAAATGGCAAATGTCTAAAATTTGCTAGAAAGGAATCCAAAGTGCAGGAGAGAAGTAACATTTGCTGAAACAGTGTTGTATCATGCTGAAACATAGGGCTGTAACTTACGCTGAAACATAGTGCTGGAACAGATGCTGAAACACAGTGCTGGAATAGTTGCCGAAACTCAGTGCTGGAACAGAGGCTGGAACACAGTGCTGGAACAGATGCTGAAACACAATGCTGGAATAGATGCCGAAACTCAGTACTGGAACAGATGTTGGAACACAGTGCTGGAAATTTTGTTGAAACAGAGCTGGAACTTATGCTGAAACACAGTGCTATAACAGCTGAAACACAGTGCTGTTACATATGCTGAAACACAGGGCTGGAACAGATGTTGAAACACAGTGCTGGAAATTATGCTGAAACAATGCTGGAACTTATGTTGAAACAGTGTTGCATCACATGCCGAATCTCAGTGATGGAACATATGCTGAAATAGTGTTGGACCATATGCTGAAACACCGCTGTAACAAGTGCCGAAATAGTGCTGAGTCATATGCTGAAACAGTGTTGAGACCTATGCTGAAACAGTGATTGGAGATTCAGCAATTAATTTGAGATTACATACAGGAACTAGGTCAGCTCACAAGTCTACAGTTTTAGAAGTAGAATGGATCAGAAAGACAAGGCCGAAGAAATTTGAGGACTTTTGTATTTTGATCTGTAGGCCCGAAGAAATTCGGGGCCATTTTGTAACTGAATCTGTGGCTCTGCCACCCCTCTAATATAAACTATAACCGTTTTCGTCAAAAAAAAAAAAAAAAAAGTAAGCCATAATGAATTTTGTCCCAGAATATTCTAATCACATAGTATCCCAAGAATAATAAGAATAAAATAGAAAGATATAACACGAAGGGTGCCTGAAACAAAAGTGAAAGGGTCGTAATTTGGTAAGCACATTTGGCAACAATTCATTGCCATAGTTTCATCATCTCATAATTTGAAGAATAAAGTAAGCACCAATGGATAGAAAGTATTGGATTTCTTCACTTTTCCATTCAAACCCACAACTAACCCAATAAAAATGATTAAACTTCATACAAACAAAAATATTAAGAAATTGTTTAACAATCTCAAGATCACAATGAATTTTGGGCAATTATTCACCCACAACTTGCTTCAAACAACAAAGGTAATCTTTACTACTAGGTTGAGTTTCCGATTGCTGCAATGAATTTGGGTTTTCTTCCCGCTATCATGTTTTTCATGCTAAATAAAATAATGTATGGCTTGGGTTGGCTTGGACACACTCTCTCTTCACCAACATAGCATGGGATTTAACAACAACAAAAAGACTTGCATAAAGAAATTCAATTGAGTGAATGCAAAGCATATGCAATAATGCAACAAACTTCAATACTAGCAAAACACCTTTTTTCTACATGGAAGTCCAAATGACCAGCTTCATTACCATCTTGAACTCAAGATATACAACTCTACATAGTATCCCAATTGACTGACCTCATTCCTAACTTTATGTTGTATTTCAATAAATGCAATCAAATCAAAAGAAAATCAATATTTGAATGAATGCTTCAAGAAGATAACATTTTCTCCATGCACACAATCAAACTGGAAAAACATTGTTCATATTTATGGTTTATTTCTAAATCTTGGGAGCAATATTAATTTCTATAATGAGCTTGGGACACCCATCCAACAATCAATCCATTATTTCTAAAATGCATATGAGGATAAAATAACCATAAGGAAACCCTTTCTCTTCATTCAAAGTGAGTGCAAAACACAAATGAAACCATTAATTTCCAATCAAAACCCCAATCAAATGGAAACAAGAAAAATATATTTGGAAATATACAAATATAGAAGAATCAATGCAAAACATTTTAGAAATACATATATGGGTATATAAATAAAAAAATGTTTTAGCAATTCAAATATAGAAATCATGTTTCCATGAACAACAAGATGCATCAAGTAATTCATCAACTTTGCGAGTTTCTGATTCAGATTATATTGAGAAGAAAATGAAGGAATAGATATAACAAAGAAATAGACAAATAAATTGCAAGAAACATAGTAATACATTTAAACTCATATTATATTAATGACTTCATATAATATAGAACACTCTAAAATGCAAAGCACACAAGCTATCTATCGTGGTGGTAGCTTATTTATGGAGAGAGATATGTGCCGATTATGCTCATTCACAAGAAGCTGATTAAAAAGAGGCCGAAAAGGCCTTTGAACATAAAGAATCACTGAGAAAATCCTAAACATAAAAAACCCTAACCCAAGAAGTTGAAACACTAAGAGGTTTGTGAGCCCTAAAGTTGTTAGTTGATACGCCAACTTCTTGGGGGCAAAACTTTTGCATATGATCTTCGTTTGGGGTGATCGATACCCCACCTAAAAGGCCTAGCTCAAGAGTACATGTTCCATTCATCCTATCATATTAATTTGGCTACATATTAGGTGTTTTCATGCCAAAAGAACATCAATTAGGGCCTCAAAACAACCCTGAAAATTTGGGACCCAAAAAATCATAGAAAAACTACCAAGATGTGGAACCATTCCGAAATAGTGGAACAGGTGGGTGGCCAACAATATCCACCTAGATCAATTCTCCCCCCTTAGGTATAAATGGTCTCAATTTTATCAAGTTACTCCATCAAATGTGAAAAATTCTACTGAATCTGACTCCTAGTGAGCCACTTTCCCTGGTGATAAATATACCCTACTTTGATGACCAAATAGAGTTGGATGTTTTATTGGTGGGTTCCCTTTGTCTTGGTGTCCATGATTCGATCAAATGTTTAATTTTCAATGCATTCATGATTGATTTTTGTAGGGGCCAAGTGATCAACTGCATTCGAATTGTCCGAGAGGGGTGGAAAATATCGTCGAAGCAGTTCCACATTAAATACCGTGTGCAAGCCAAGGAAAGAGGGAATAATTAATTCAAAATCATTCTCACCCACATCCTTGGTGATGGTGTAAGGCCCGTATAGGAGTGGGATGAGCTTTTGATGGGGTCCTGTGAGGTGATTTTTTTGCAAATGCAACCATAACTTATCTCCCACCTGAAACGTGTGTGGTACCCAATGCTTATTGTGGCATTGCTTGTACATGGCACTGGATTTTAAAAAAAATATCATGAACTTGTTGTTGGATGTGCTAGATTCACTCAAAAAATTTGGTTTCTCAATCAACCTCATCCTGAGCATGGGAGGACTCTTCCCATGCAACTACAATGAGAAGAGCTACATCAATGGGGCCCAATGGTTGGAACCCCAGGCTTACATGAAAAGGGTCATGGCCAATAGAATTGTGGAGGGATTTGTTGTATATGTTTTGAACATAAGGAAGGATCTCATCCCATGTGCATGTATGTTTGGAATTGTAAATTCTTAGGATATGGAAAATCGTCATGTTGACTACCTTTGTTTGTTCATAAGTCTATGGGTGGAAGGAAGTCAATTTTGTCATCTTGGTGTCCATCATTGACCATAGGTTGGACTAAAAAGTACTTGGGAACCTACTGTATTCATCTAAAATAATGGTTTGTGGGAGCCCAAAATGAACCTAAACACGTTCAAAGAAGAGCTTATAGGTGGCCTTGGTTGTGATTCTCTTCTTCTGCGGTGACAAAATTACCATATTAGAGAATCGATCAATGACCATGAAGATACAATAATTCCCATGCCTGGATGAAGGCATAATGGACATGTAATCCATGGAGATGGACTCCCAAGGATTATATGGAGTAGGAAAAGGGGTGTGTATCCCATGTTTCTTGATGGAGGGCTTGGAAATGACATAAGCAGTGCATGATCTGATGTACTTATAGACATCTTGACAAAGCTTCGGCCAATACAAATGATTTTTTAGTACTGCCACTATTGTTTCCACACCAGTGTCCTGCCACCCAACTCTAATGAGCTTCCCAAATCAACTTTTCATGTCCACTTGAAGGAACAAACAGATGGCTCAGATGGCATAACAATCCATCCCAGTGATGAAAGTATGGAACTGTTTTTCCTTCGCTCAATGTCTGATAGGTAGCAGCAAAGTCATAGTCACTATTGTATAATTGTGGCCACTTGGGCGTCTGATTCCCACATGAGTTAAGAACTATGGTTAGCACCACAAATGAGGGTTGACTAAAGTAGTCTATGACATGGTTGGTTTTTCCATTCTTGTACTTGATGTTAAAGTGGAATTATAGCAGATACATGGACCACTTCTGATGGTTTTCATTATGTAACTTTCCCTATGTCTGCATGAATTTCAGAGGCTTGTGATCAGTGTGGATGATTGTTTCCTTCCCCAAAATTTAATGCTTCCACTGTCCACATGACTGCACAATGGAGTGCATCTATTTGTCATAGGTGGGGTATATGTGAACAACATAATATAGTTTTTCACTATGATAGGACACCAGATGCCCATGTTGAGTGAGGACTACACCGATAGCATAATCTGATGAATATGTCTCAATACCAAATGACTATTGCAGGTATGGAAGAATAAGGATTGGTGTTGAGTAGAGGAAGAATTTCAAATCCTCAAATTCTTTCTATTGGGACATGGCCCAAACAAACTTGGCCTTCATTCCACCCTTGGTTCCTTGGATTAGGGCCCAAGTGATATGAGAGAACCCTAATATAAACCTTTAGTAGAAGTTGGCAAGGCCCAAGAAGTTTCAAAAGATCGATTAGTGTCTTCAAGTTTGGCCAATCATGGATGAATTGGATATTTGTTGGATCCACATGCACACCTTTCTCATCCATGATGTATTCCAAATATTGGATTCTTTTCATGCCGAAGGAACAGTTCTTTGAATTTGCATATAACTTGTGTTGTCTCAGGGTGCCCAAGACCCACTTAATGTGCTACAAATGTTCCCCACAGGTTTTTCTAAAGATGAGTATGTCATCCAGATATACGACAAAAAAGGATTTTGTGAATGGTCGCAATATATCATCCATCATCCACATGAAAGTGGTTGGGGAATTAATCAAGATGAAAGGCATGATCAATTACTTGAAGATACCTTATTTATCATTGAAAGTTGTCTTCTATACAACATTTTTTTCAATCGACACTCAGTGGTATCCTAACTTCAGATCGATCTTAATGAGAAATTTGGCTCCCTTGAGTTTATCGAGAAGATCATCAATCTGGGGGACTGGGTATCGGTTATTGACTGTGAACTTGTTCAGGGATCTGTAATCAATGCAAAGTCACCATGTCCTTTCCTTATTCTATACCAGAACAACTGGGCTCTTACAGGGTGAGGAGCTTGGTTTGATGTGGCCCTTGAAGAACAGTTCTTGGATTTGACATATGATTTCTTTATTCTCCATAATAGAATGCCTATATACAAGGATATTAGCTAGAGGATCATTAGGTGTCAAATCAATTGAGTTATTTACCTGAAAATTCAAAGGAAACCTAGTAAGCGAGGGAAATATTTTTTTGGGCTCTTCTACTATCTTTTCCACCTGCTACTGTTGTGTAGAGAAACCTTATGAAATGGTTTTGGCAGTTGTAATGAACTTCCATTCACCTTTCGACAAGATCATAAATAATAAAAATATCTATGTCTGAGATACCACCTTTATGCACTTCTTCGTGGAGATCAAAGAGATTGTTGTAGTTGGGACTACCTCTGGTACCCTGCAGAGTTGGCCTCTCAAAGTAATAATGACACTACGAGGCCTAGATTCATAAACAACATGATGCTTCCACATATATGGTTTTCCTAAAAGAACATCACAAACTTCAAAGGGTGCAACATCACATAATACCTTCTCTTTGAAGGGTTTTAAGTCATATTGTAGGAGACATTGCTCACTAACGCAGATGTCTCGTCCCTAATTAAACTAACTGATGGTGTATGGACAAGGATGTGATGTCGTTGTTAGTTTCAACATCTTGATGAAATCTACTAATATTAGGTTCTTCTTGCTACCGATGTAAACAATGAAATGAAGGGGGTTCCCCTTCACCCACATCTATGAGTGGAAGAGGCGCTCCCCTTCTTCAGGTTCCTCTAGTTCCTCTGGCTAGAGTTTTATGGTAGAGATGGTGACACTGGTGTCTGCTTCAATGATCTGTTTTCCCTCATCCATTTCCAAATTAGAGTCTAAGTCAACATCCAACTCTTATTATTTTGTCTTAGCCAACAATGATTGTTTGGAGCAACATTCATCAATGTTGTTCCAAGGGATTTTGTTGAACTCACACCACTTTATAGTGTCCTTCTTTGCTTGTGGCTTAGAATGGTTATCCTGGGGATTACCATCCTTTATATGTCCTTTTCTCTGGCAGTTAGGACCACCTTTAACTTTATTTTGTTGCAATGGGTTTGGATAACTGAAATATTGTTTATTCTTTTTCTTGATCTTGACAACGTATCGGTAAGTGGCTCTTAGTGAGGAGATGTACAGGAAATCCATATATGTTTGTATGTACCTATGTATGCCACTGCGATAATTTAGGACCATGTGATGATCAGAGTCTTTAATACCTATCTTTATGTGCAAGGTTTGGAATACGTTGGTTTACTTTGACACCTTCTAGTCTCTCTCTTCATGCAGAGTTGTCCATCTTATGTACTAGTCATCATAGTTTCCAATAGAGTAGTATTGATCCTTAAGGGAATCAAAAAAATGTTCCCAATTGGGTTCTTAACCAAAAATTGAAAACTCATCTCTGACATGTTGCTCATAGTAAGTTTCCCACCAAATTTTGACATGGGGAAGGTCTTTAAGGAGTGCGAAGATGATCTTTTCACTGTTGGAAAAATTTTGGACAAAGAAATAACCCTCTAGAAGACTTAACCTTTTTTCCAAAGAATCGACATCTATTTCACATTCAAATAAAGGAATATCAAATTTAAATTTTACCTTGAAGGGCATCGCACCTCCGAAGTGGCTGTTGGTTGAAGATTCCACCATTGTTGTTGCCAGTTGTCAAAGGATCTGGGTGCAATTATCCATCATCGTGTTCCTTTATTGCACAAGGGATTCCTCGTGAAACAATTTGATATGATCACTTGCTCCATCATCTCTCTTTCCTTCCTCCATGAGATTTCACTTAGGATGGTGAGAGTGGTTTTCCTCAACAAAAACTAGCTCGAGAGCCAACTCTCTATACCTTGACCTTGTCAGGGACATGCACTAAGAAACAACAAGGAGAAAACTACTCTGATACCACTGATCTTGATTATATTGAGAATGAAATGAAGGAAGAGATATAAAAAGGAAATACATAGATATATTAAGAAACACATTAATAAAATTAAACTCAGATTATTTTAATGACTATCTGGAATACAAGAGACTAATGCCAAACACATAAGCTAGCTAGAATAATGGTAGATTATCTCTAAAGAGGGAGATGTAATGACTACTCTCATTCACAAGAAGCTGATTAAAAAGAGGATAAAAGGAATTTTAACATAAAGAATCAATGAGAAAACTCTAAACATCCAAAACTCTAACCCCATAAGATGAAACACCAAAATGTTTGTGGTCCCTGATGTGTTTAGTTGCTACTTCAACTTCCCTAGGGCGCACAAATTTTTCATATGATCTCTATTTGGCGCACTTAGTACACCATCAGAAAGGTATATATGGGGAGTTCATATTTCATTCGGCCTAACATCTTACTATGGATACATGCTAGGCGTCGTCGTGCCAAAAAATGTCGTTTAGGGCCTCAAAATGACCCTATAAGTTTGGGACCCAAAAAACCATATAAAACCATTCGAAATTAGTGGAACATGTGGGTGGACACCACCATCCACCCAAATTAATTTCAACTCAAAGTAAAATACCACGATTGGCACCATTTAATAAATCAATTATGTTACTTCCCTTGTCCATCTTCATTTTGTAACTATTTGGTGTTTTTATTTTGACTATGTTAGACACACAAAATGGATAAGTGTGAGTTACATTTATTATTCATATGATACATGTATAACTACAAGATGATTAACGTTTGGATTTGTATTCCAAGAAGTCTCTTGGACTTCCTACAATGTTTTTTTTCATATTCCCTCAACCAAGTAACCCTAACGGATTACATTTCTAACATTACCCCCTTAATATAAAGGTGTGTATGTGAGTCCAAGGTAAGAGTTGATATCTGAAAGTGGGTAGTTGGAATCTAGAAGTGTGCAACTGCTAATGGTTGAATGTGCTCTCCGAATCTAGTCATTTTTGGATGACCATAAACTAGTTGGATAATAGAAGTTGATGCCTTATACTAGATGGTGGTGGTGGTTTAAGGAATACCACAAACCAATCTGGTGGTTTAAGGATTACCACAAACACTGGAACTTAGCTCTAGGATCAATAGTTCCCGAAACATTTCCTAAGTTAGATAGAAGCTGGAAGATGATGTCTTCTTATAATTGGAAGTGATCTCAAATATAGGTTTAAATATGACCATAAACTATTTTTTAGCAGAAGTTGAAAGTCTTCTACCAAGTGGAGTGTTGAGAGCTCAACACACCCTAAAATGTTTTTGAAATTTTTTCTCTTTTGGGTACCACTTGTTTTCTTTTCTTCTCTCTGAGTTGAGTCTGTTGTGTAGGGATCATTAAGTTTTTTTCCCATGTCTCATGATTGATCATTGTTGGGAACTTTAATTGTCTAATTGAATGGAAAATCAAAGTGTTCAATATAAATTGCCAACCCAGGGAAGTCTGTTATTTCAAGATAATTTTGCACAGTCTATGCTAGATTATGAAAGCATCTCTAATCTAATTGTAGTAGGGAAGTTATTTTTAACAAAACAAACAAACAATATCACTAACACAGTTGTGCTAATACAGCTGGAGTGCTACATAATTAAAATCATAATTGCAATCTAAACTGATGAATAGATAAAAACCCTGAATTGCCTACCCTAATCTAACTTTCTAATTTACTTTTGCAGGAAGAAACTCTATACTATTGCATAAAGGAAATCTATTTATTGCAAGAAGCTACTTCACACTTTTATTTCTCCAAAACAAGATTTTAACCTAATGCAGAAAAAAGAAAAACAGTTCTCCAGTAATGTTTAGCAACTGATTTCTAATTCTTATGAGACAAGTTTATGTGCATTTACCAAGAGGGAACTAAATTGTAACAATAGTTGTATTCCATAAATATCTAGCAGTTAAATCATTCGTAAAAATGACTAATATAGAATTCAAAATAGAGGGGAATTGGTGAGGAAGGTGGGCCCTTTCCTTCTCACTGAATCCACTCAAAGAGATAGGTTACAGTCTGCTAAAGAAATTCAATCCACTCTTTCATTCAATTGCCAGAAAATGTCTTAGTACAATAAGCGCTACTTCTCTTTCTTTCTTGTCAAAGGAAAAAGACTAACCACCCTTTACATTACAAAAGCTCTGCTATTTAAAGTCAGAGTCAATCAATGTTCAGAAATAGAACAGTCTTGAGAATCCTCGATTCTCAAGCTGTTCGTTAGATATCATTAATACAAAATCTAGAATTCTCCTTGATCAACATCGTGAGCTATCATATCTAATCAACATGTGTTGCAGCAGTCGTAAAACAACAGGACTGATGGCGTCTGTTGTAACAGCTTCCAAGATTAACAGGCTTCTGTCGTAGCAGTTGTGTAACAACTTCCAGGATTGGTGGCATCCGTTGCATAAGTCATGTAATAGCTTCCAGGATTGGTGCATAGCTGTAAAAACAGCGAATTTCTCGAAGTGGGTTGTTCTAACATTTTGATCATTAGTTAAATCATTTCATGGGTAAAATATGTGAACATTATCAATCAAACATGCTAAGTAAATGAAAATATAAAAGCAATATGAATAGTTCATACCTTGGGAAAAAGGGTCTTGGTACTCATTATAATAGTCATTTAGCTTAGGAATGAGAAGTTTGAATGTTCAAAAGATGTAGTGAAAAAAAGGACATTTATGGGTCCTAACATACCCCCCAATTGAAGACATTGCATGTCCTCATGCAAAACACATTCAAACCTTACTGTGTAACTGAAGTAGATAACTATCTCCTTCAGTGCAAAATGTCTAAGTGGTGGTATTGAAGAATGTTGTGTCAAAAAAAGGAAAATCTGTTGGGTCAACAATCTGTTTGAGTTTCTTTATTCTTGAGAACGGAAGCAGTTTGAGTTGCTCGAGTAACAACTCGTGAAGGGAACAAAGGTTTTTTTTTGCAAGCATCTGTTATACCAGTAGCTGATTTATGACGATGAGATCTCCTCTGTTTTACTAATTTTTGTGTAGCAGTAAGTTCATGCTCAGTCTTGACTGAGACAGTTGCTGGTCCTGTAGCAACTGGAAATTTGACTACCTCATATCCTACCTCATAGTAAATGTTTCCGCACTCAAAACACATGAGTTATTTGTTTCTTCCCATAACAACTTTTGTCAATGCTAGGAAGTCCAAATTATCCCATCTAGATTTTTCTGTCGAGCAACTGCCACCTCCTGTTTCAGGGTTTTTAACTCTACTTTGAGGTTATCATTCTCAGTTATTAGTGCAACGATCCTGGAATTTTCTGTATTCTTGATCGTTTTCTCTATTTGGGAAAATAATTGGGCAAGTGGCACATCCTCAGCATGTTGTGTAGTTGGTTCTTGTGTAACAGTTGTGTCTGTCAGGACTGGTTCTTGTGGACCAATCTCGACATGGGCAGTTGGTTCTTGTGTAACATCTGTGTCTGTCAGGACTGGTTCTTGTGGAACAGTCTCGACATCGTCAGTTGGTTCCGATATTACTAGCTCTGGTGGGACAATCTTTTGTGGAGTAGCTGGTTCTGGTGTAACAGTTGTATCTGTCAGGACTGGTTCTTGTGGATCAATCTCGAGATGGACAGTTGGTTCTTGTGGAACCGTCCCTGCATCAAACATAGAGGATAGTGGACGAAGAATAGGAATAGCTTGCTCCATATCTTTCCATCCAATTGTAGCTTTGGCAAACCTGGTGGACCTAGTTCTTCTCCTGGGTAACATAGAAACGAAAGTAGTGGTTTTCTTCTTCATTGCCAGAGGAGGAACGAGGTGTTCTTCCTCAACCACACAAGGAGGATATTCTTATATACTGGGGTCTGCGATGATCTAGACATTGTCAATGGACATAGGATGCACATAATCATCAGGTGGCACTGATGATTCTGCTATGAATTGGGTACATTCCTTTTGAAAGGAGAAGATAGTTTCCTGAAGTTCTGTGCATAAAGTAAAACCTGGTATTCGTACCTCTGTAGAATTCTCTGTCATAGTAGCCAGAGGGTTCTAATTTGCTGTTGATCCAATTTGATCAATGGATCTACGAGGTTTTCCTTTGAATGGACGTTTCCTTTTCTGCGAAGATGCACAGGTAATGATAGTAGGTGCTTGATCGGTTGCAGCCGCAATAGGAGAATCCTGTCTGATTGCAGTAGAAAAAGGAGGGGTCTGTGTGATTGTTGGTGCCACAACAGAGGAGGTAAGCAGTCTTGATGTTATAGTGGATCATGTTATCCTTGCTCGCTTTTTAGGTAATGCAGAGATAAGAGTAGGGGATTTCTTGTCAGAAGCAGGGTGTAGGATTTCAATAATCAGTGTTGTAGCCAAGTGCTGTGACACATGTTTTGGTCGAGTGGTTGGCTCTTCATTTGCTTGTTCATCCACAGTTACAGGATATTGTAATGCAAAGTCATTGAGGCTTGTCTGTCTGGTGCCAGGATGGCTTCGGGTTATACGGTTGTTTTTCTGAGTCGTCTTACGGACTGCGATAGTAGGGGTTTGGACTGTTTTTGCAGCCAAGGGTAGAGGCTCTAGAAGAGGTCCATGGGTTTCATTTTCAAGTACTGGTACAATCCTTTCTATATTTTCAGACTATGGCTGGTCCACCGCAACAGGTAATGGGTTATTGGAAATGCCCATACCTCTGCGAATTAATAGGCCGATGAGTCTATGATTAGAAATGCAGTTCTTGGGGTTCTTGGATTTTTTTACAAAATGGGCCATGTTATGCAATGAATGGAGGAGAAAATAAGGAATGTTTATCAATTTCTGGTGTCGCAGATGTGATAATAAGATGAAATCAGAAAAATAAACAACTTGGTATCGGCCTTCCCAGGTAATGTACCTTTTAAGAAATTCCGCGACCTTCCCCCATGGCTCTGGTAAGGAATTGACGTCTACACCTCTGCCCTTGGTCTGAACTTGTTCAGTGTTGATGAGGAACCCCTTCTATGCATCTGGAAGATGTGTTTTTCTATTAAACCATCGGTCTTCTGTTCTTGGCAACCCTGTTACAACAACAATCCTTGCTTCTGATACCCTTCGGTAATATTTTGACTAAACTACAATACCTCATTCTCACTAAACTCTTTCAACTTCTTAAAATACGATATCCAGCCGGCCTGAAGAAATATTTGGTAGGCCTCTGGGTGTAGCAGCAAGCTGTCCAGAGTTGTGGGTTCATATCTCACAGCTGATCCTCCCATGATGTGGCTTGAGAGTCTAACAGGCACATAGGAGGAGAAACTATCACCTAAATCAGAGACACAATAAGCTCGAATGTGGTTTGCAGAAAGATAGTTAAAAGAAGTGTGGGCAGAAAGGTGGTGGAGGTGTGTATAAAATTCGGAATGANCTCCAGGTGTAACCAGTTAGTAAATAGGAAATCATGCTTTTATATATTCATTACTTTAACACGTAGGATTAATCACATACCTCAAATCTTACTGCACATAACGACCTATCGGAGTAACCGCACAATCCAACCGCCATCTAAGTGGCGTGGAATAATTGACATGATGAAGGATCGTGAGAGAAATCACAGCTTGTGCAGAGACGTAGTCCTCACTGTAGTGAGCCAACTGGATATCTCCCAATGCGAAGTCACGTCATAATGAAGCAACACTTTCAGATAGAAAGCATCAGTATTGTCTAATCAGTGGTGTTGTTGCATGAAATATTGGAGGGCTGGAGCCGCAACATCGGCAAAAAGGCAAAAAAGAAAGAGTGAAGTGGCAAGAATGAATTTCAGTAATTAGTGTATCAGCAGGTTCTTTTTCAAAAATGGCGAAGGTAGGTGTAACAACATTGGAATCGGCCAATTTATCGAAAGAAGGTGTAACAACATTGAAATCGGCCAATTTATCAGAAAAAGGTGTAACATCATTGAAATCGGCCAATTTATCAGAAGAAGGTGTAACATCATTGAAATCAGCCAATTTATTGAAAGAAGCTGTAACATCATAGAAATCGGCCAATTTATTGGAAGAAGGTGTAACAGCATTGAAATTGGCTAAACGCTACCTTACTTTGATTCTAGGAAGTTTTTCAACTTCCATGAACTAATCGTTCCTTTATGTTCATCAATTTACCTGTACACACATAATTTCCTGATACCTTTCAAATCTTTATTAGCATAGTAAAGAAAATAGATAAATTTCAACTAAAAACAAAGAAATGCAAATTTTGTTGAGATTATTTATATACAAGGTCTGAGCAAAAGAAGTCCTAAAGTTCAGAAGAGGAAGGAGCAAGCTCCTTTCCGTTTAAAATATGATAATCTGTATCAATTGTACAACTAGTTTTGAATTCTGTCTTGGACAATAGACGCTGATACAGACACAAGCGATGACCATTTTCATGTAAGTGCGTATTGAATCCATCAATAGTAATCAACTGGACTGTCCCATTGGGAAAAACGGTGTCTACCTCGTAAGGCCCTAGCCATCGTGTACACAATTTACCTTGAAATTCCTTAAAGCGTGAATCATACAACAACGCCCAATCTCCTTTCTGGAATAATTTCTTCTTGATGACTCCGTCATGCCATTTTGTTCTTTGTTGTTGAATCACTGTGGTTTGATGAATGGCATCCAAACACTTTTCTTCAAGCTCGTTGAGCTGTTGCAGTCTGGCTTTCTGTGCCATAGTCAAGTCGAGGTTGACTGTTGATGCAGTTCTTAAGGTTTTGATTTCGAATTCAATGGGAAAAACAAGGCTTTTTCCATATACCAGCTCGTAAGGAGAAAAACCAGTTGTGCTCCTCCAAGTAGTTCGGTAAGCCCATAGATCTTCATGCAATCTGTCAGACCAATCCCTATGATTTTCTCTCACTTTTTTAGTAAGAATGACTTCGATAACTTTGTTGGTGCTTTCCACTTGGCCATTGCCTTGTGGATGGTATGGAGAAACTATTCTATGTAAAACATGATATTTACTGAGTAGAGCTTCAAATTTATGTGATGTGAAATGGGGTCCTCCATCAGTAACCAATTCTCTAGGAACGCCAAACCTAACAAATATATCTTCAAACAAGTATGCTAAGACAACCTCTTCTGACGCTCTGATAAGTGCTTTTGCCTCCACCCACTTGGTCATGTAATCTGTACAGACCAATATATAGACTTTCTGATTGGAAGGTGGGTGAATGGGTCTTACAAAATCCATGGCCCATCTCTAATAAGGCTCTAACACTACCTGAGACTGGAGTGGCATCTCATCTCTGTGAGTTGGCTAACCCATGCGTTGGAAACTGTCACAAGTTTGTACATACTTCTTGGCATCTTGAAATATGTTGGGCCAATAATATCCCATCCTTAAAAGTTTATGACCAATCCTTTTATCAGCAAAATGACCCCCACAAGGGCCATTATGGCAAGATTTCAATAGATCATAAACCTCATCATCCCTCACACATCTCTTGATTTCTTGGTCCAGGCCTGTGTAGAAGAGGTATCCTCCTATCCAGCTGTACCTAGCACTCTTTTGAATAATTTTCCTTCTTTCTTGAGGAGATAGATGTGGAGGTACCTTCCCTGCAACCAAATAATTAGTAATGTCTGCATACCAAGGTGAGTGAGCAGATACTTCAAACAAATGTTCATCAGGAAAGGAATCGTCTACAGGTGAATTATCATCATTTATATGTAATCTCGAGAGAAAATCAGCAACCACGTTTTCTTTTCCTGGTTTATCCACTATAGTGATGTCAAATTCTTGCAATAGTAACAACCATATTGTCACTCAGGCATTAGTAATAGGTTTATTCATTAGATATTTAATGGTTGTATGATCAATATGAATAAAAGTTAGGTAACCAGTTACATAATGCCTGAATTTATTGATTGCATATACTACTGCCAAGAATTCTCTTTTAGTAACTGTGTAATTTAACTCGGCAAGAGCCATGTTCTTGCTGATATAGTAGATAATGTAGGGTTCTTTGTCCTCCTGTTTCCCTAGTACTGCACCAATTGCAGTGTTTGAGGCATCTGAAGAAATGTGAAAAGGCAGAGCCCAATTGGGCCCTCTCAAGATGGGAGCTGTGGACAATCTTTGTTTAAGATCTACAAAGGACAATTCATAGTTGTCAGTCCAACGAAAGTTAACATCTTTTGTTAGTAAAAAAAACAATGAAGAGGCAAGTTTAGAGAATTTTTCAACGAATCTCCTGTAATACCCGGCGTGCCCTAAAAAACTTCTTACCTCTTTTTGAGTTGATGGAGTTGGAATGTCCAAAATTACCTGGATTTTGGCTGGATCTACCTGAATCCCTGCATAAGAGATGAAGTGTTCCATCACTACCCCTTTGCGCATCATCATATGGAACTTTTATGTACTTAAAGAAAGATGAGACTGTCTACATCTTTTGAGCACTTTTTCCAGATTAGACAAAGCGTCTTCGAAATCAATCCCATAAGGTGTAAACTCATCCATGAATATTTCCATACAGTCATTCACCATATCAGAGAAAATACCAATCATAGCTCTCTGGAAAGTGGCTGGTGCATTACACAAGCCAAATGGGAGAACCTTGTAGGAAAATGTACCCCAAGGGCTGGTAAAGGTGGTCTTATCTTGGTCCTGTGGGGCAATTTGTATCTGGTTATAGCCACTGAATCCATCTAGGAAAGAAAAACATTTTTTTCCGGCTAAGTTATCTAAAACCTAATCAATAAATGGCAGAGGGAAATGATCCTTCTACGTTGCCTTATTTAGGGCTCTATAGTCCACACACACTCTCCACTTACCATTCTTTTTAGGCACAATAACCAATGGTGATACCCACTTGCTGTCTGATATAGGATAGATGAATCTGGCGTTGAGAAGTTTCTGAAGTTCTTCCTTAACAATTTCTTTAAGGTTTGGGTTCATCCTCCTTTGCAGTTGGGAAATGAGTCGGCATTCTTCTTTGATGTATATATGGTGGGTTCATAGTTCAGAGGGAATACCTTTCATATCCATGTAATCCCATGCAAATGCTTCTTTATGTTCAGTCAGTAAATTCATTAGTCGGCGAGTTTCAGCGTTGGAGAGATCGGGATTGATGTTCAAGGTTTTTCCAGGTTCAATTTCTACAGCGATGCTATTATAACTGACTCCAGGAAATAATTCAGTTGTTGTTGTTTCATCATCTTCTGTTACAGTGTTTGTTGTTACAGCAACTGTTGTTACAGCTGAATCACTATGATTGTCAGCAGTTTCTAAGAACATTTCTAAGTTCATTTCTTCCTGGGCCATAGGGTAAAAGACTCTGATCAATTGGTGGTGCGTGTGTTGTATAACAACAAAGGGGTCACAAATAAAACCATTGATTAACTCATCCTCTGTCTCGTCTTTGAAACTTAGGGCCTTTCCTATAGTTAGCACATGCAGAGCACTTTCATCCTCAGTGTCCATCCATAGAGAGTTTTTAGGTTCTGCACTGGGTGTAGCATGAGGATACAGGGTAAGTTTTTTTGTGTCATAACCATTCGAGATGGTCATAGAACTAGATTTGCAACCTATGAAAGCATCAGCTGTAGCTAACCATGGTCGTCTCAGAATTAGAGGATGGCCTCCCAGACTGGATTTGGGTTGCAAAATGACAAAATCAACAAGATACTCCCATGAATCTATTGAAATAACTAAATCATCGATTACTCCTTCTGGTCTGATAGTAGAGCGATCAACTAATTCTAGAACAGTAGGAGTAGGTCAGATTTCTGTTCTGAGTTGCAGCAACTACGTAGCTTTTATTGGTATGATGTTAATTGCTGCCCCTAAATCAACTAGTACATGTGGAATATATGTCTGTCCAATTTTAACTATGAATGTAGGGTTTCCTGGGTCGCCATATTTAATAGGTGGAGTTTTGCCTAACATTAGCTCAGACAAATCCCCCACTACATGCACTGTGAGGGGATCTTTAGGTTTTCGTCCAAGTTTTCTGATACAGAGGTCCCTCACAATTTTGGCATAAATAGGGACATCCCTTATTGCTTGCAGTATTGGAATATTAACGTGCAGATTTTGCAATTCTCCAAGGAGATTGAAAGATGGTAATTCCACAGGCTTGGTAATTTTCAGTCTTTCAGGGAATGGTGGGTCTGCTGATTCTAGAATGGGTTGGTCAATTTCTTCTGTTTCAGCATATGGTCTCTCCCCTGATTCCTTATCTGATTCTGAAGATGGAGCATCTTCAACTATTGGCTCAACTATTCTCCCTGATCTTAATTTTAGTTCATCACAAGGCATAGGAGTAATAGATAAGGTTGACACATTATGTATGTCTATGTTCTGAACGACCTTATTATTTGGGTTTGGGTTAGGTTGCACATGCATCTGAGGTCGTAAGGGAGGATTGTTTGGTGCGTTATTGGGAGGCAATTGCAGTTGTTGCTGTTGGTATGGGGGTTGGAACTGTTGTTGAAATAAGTTCGGTTGGTGATGTCTTTGATAACTGAGTTGTTGTTGAGGGCCTCTCCTGAATGGGTTCCATTGCCCATAGTGATTTTGTTGTTGGGGAATAGGTAACCATGCATTGGGATCTTGATAAGAGGGTTGCATTTGATTTGGAGGGGGGGGCATTCGTCTGGCCATATGGTAGTTGATTGTTCCAATAATTAAATGCTGGAGGAGAGAATTGAGAATTCATACCTTGACCTCTTGGCTACCATTGTCTCCTTTGTGTTATTAGATAGACAGCCTCTGCCTCCTCATTAGTTGCCTTCATTGATTCTTTTACACATGGTAGAGAAGGACACTTGTCAGTGGCATGGTCTAATTCACAAATAAGGCATACCTGGGCACTGTTCAGTGGGCACTCCCTTGGTGGATGTTTCTTCCTGCATTTTGGACAGAAAATGCATAATACTTGCTCTGATTCTGCTTGTTTATGTTTGACCTGCAAAGTATCCATTTGTGAGGCAAAAGAGTTAATCATCTCTGTTTTGAAACTTGCTAACATATTACCTATTTCTACTCTTGTTGCTCCTCCATTGGTTGATTTCTATACCCTTGAAAAAGTAGTATCCTTGGTAGCTGACTTATTCCTTGTAGATCCTCGAGAACATCTTTTGCAGAGATCTACAATGTCCTCATAGGATTCCTTAGATATATCTCCCTTTCCAAGCATATTCAACATATCTAAATAATCTTCTCTAACCCCTTTTAGCAAAATGGTTTTCAGAATGTCCTTACTCACATCCGGATGGCTAGACCGTTGTAGATTGTATTGGAGTTGCTCCACAAAGTCTTCAAGGGTCTCGTCCTCCTTCTGTGACATTTTGAACAGTTCCTCTCTTCGTTCCGTTGTTCGATAGTAGTCTTGGTATTTTTTCAGGAAAAGATGCCTCATTTGTACCCATGTTGAAATGTTTTCTCCCCCAAGACTCATGAACCATCTTAACGCATTACCTTTTAATGTAGCTAGAAATAGTTTAAGCTTCTGCGCAGTGGTAGTGTAGTCATAGATTCTACACAAAATGTCAAATTCAAATAAAAACTCATCTGGATATTTAGTAGATAATCCATGAAAATTTGGGAGAGCTGAGAGAGGTATGTTTTTCATAGGATCCATCCTTCGTGTGGGAACATCAGAAATAGGAAAAACTAGGGTAGAGATAGTGTTTTCATTGTTTACCTGATCCTCGTTGTTCTTTGGATTCTCTTGGTAGAGATCTTCTTCATTATCCCCTTGATTCTCCATATGTGCTCTCCCCCTCCACTCAATGTGAACAACGTCCCACTCTTCCTTAGTGACTATCCGACCGTTGATCTGATAAACAACTTCTTCTAGATTTTCCCTGTTCCAGGCTATACTTCCTTGATCTTCAATGTTCTCCAGTGTTGCTTGTTGATTTGTTGGTGACAAATATTCAGCTTCGATTTCAGCTTCAGCTTCAACCCTTGATGAGACTGATGTTTCGAGAGGGGGTGTTTCTGCTGACTATGGATCATGTCTTCTTGGAGAATTGGCAGGGCGAAAAATGGATCTTGAAGAAGAATCTGCTCTGGCTATTATCTCATCAACAATGGTCTGTCTTCCTAGTATGTTAGGATTTCTTCATCTTCTCTGGCTATAATCTCATCAACAATGGTCTGTCTTCCCAATATGTTAGGATTTCTTCCTCCACGTCCTTTGGTATCTGCAAGGTTAGTATTTTGGGGGATTAGTTCTCACGTTTCGTGATTCATGTAGACTATTCATTCCTAAGAAAGAAAACTAGTGTGCTTCCCAAAATCTACAATTATCTTCCCTGGCAATGGTGCCAAAATGTTGGGCACTTTAATTTTCTAATTGAATGGAAAATCAAAGTGTTCAATATAAATTGTCAACCCAGGGAAGTCTGTTATTTCAAGATAATTCTGCACAGTCTATGCTAGATTATGAAAGCATCTCTAATCTAATTGTAGTAGGGAAGTTCTTTTTAACAAAACAAACAAACAATATCACTAACACAGTTGTGCTGATACAGCTGGAGTGCTACATAATTAAAATCATAATTGCAATCTAAACTGATGAATATATAAAAACCCTGAATTGCCCACCCTAATCTAACTTTCTAATTTACTTTTGCAGGAAGAAACTCTATACTATTGCATAAAGGAAATCTACTTATTGCAAGAAGCTACTTCACACTTTTATTTCTCCAAAACAAGATTTTAACCTAATGCAGACAAAGGAAAAACAGTTCTCCAACAATGTTCAACAACTGATTTCTAATTCTCATGAGACAAGTTTATGTGCATTTACCAAGAGGGAACTAAACTGTAACAACAATTGTATTCCAAAAATATCTAACAGTTAAATCATTCACAAAAACAACTAATCTAGAATTCAAAATAGAGGGGAATCGGTGAGGAAGGTGGGCCCTTTCCTTCTCACTGAATCCACTCAAAGAGATAGGTTACAGTCTACTAAAGAAATTCAATCCACTCTTTCATTCAATTGCCAGAAAATGTCTGAGTACAATAAGCGCTACTTCTCTTTCTTTCTTGTCAAAGGAAAAAGACTAACCATCCTTTACATTACAAAAGCTTTGCTATTTAAAGTCAGAGTCAATCAATGTTCAGAAACATAACATTCTTGAGAATCCCCAATTCTCAAGTTGTTCGTTAGATATCATTAATACAAAATATAGAATTCTCCTTGATCAACATCGTGAGCCAACATATCTAATCAACAAGTGTTTCAGCAGTCGTAAAACAAGACTGATGGTGTTTGTTGTAACAGCTTCCAAGATTAACAGGCTTCTGTCGTAGCAGTTGTGTAACAGCTTCCAGGATTGGTGGCATCCATTGCAGAAGTCATGTAACAACTTTCAGGATTGGCGCATAGCTGTAATAGCAAGGAATTTCTCGAAGTGGGTTGTTCTAACATTTTTATCATTAGTTAAATCATTTCATGGGTAAAATATGTGAACGTTATCAATCAAACATGCTAAGTAAATGAAAATATAAAAGCAAGATGAATAGTTCATACCTTGGGGAAAAGGGTCTTGGTACTCATTATAATAGTCATTTAGCTTAGGAATGAGAAGGTTGAATGTTCAAAAGATGTAGTGAAAAAAAGGACATTTCTGGGTCCTAACAATCATGTTCGAATTTATTTGGACCTGTAAAATTGAAAACTTTTTTCTCTAAAAAGAACCTGGCATTTTAACTAAGAATTCACAACTAAAATTATGACCCACACACCTATTTTCGGCATCGGAGAAATCCAAGAAGAAAAAATGACCATGTAGAGACAATAATATCTAATCCTCGATGTATCATCGACATCAGGAAAAAAATGAAGGAGGATTTCTTTGGTTGTTCACAAAGAAGATTCATGAAATGGTCGATAACCATTTGGCGTCGACAAAATATGAGAGGGATAAACATTGACATGGTCCATGACGACCCTCTGATAACCAATTACTGATGCATTTGTTCAGGGTTGGTGAAATATCAAAGATTTAAATCGTGGAAATTTTTTTCGTTGACACATCGCCAATCACCGATGCATGTTCGACATCGACAAGTTTCGAGGGGGCTAATTCGGGAACACTTGTTTAAACATATCGTCGATCGCCGAACCTTGATAATTTTTTGGCATTGGCAAGGTAGGACCTATTTTTTTAAATGCTTATATAACGAAGATCCCGGATTCCAAATAAACTCTTAAATGAAGAATCCAATTTCAAACACCACGTCTCTTTGATGTGTAGGCATTTCGTATGGCCTAGTTTCATCCCGAGTCACCTTAGGTTTCCCCGTGTCCTAGTCACACTTCCAGGTCAACATTTCCACATCAGTGCTATACGACAAGATGGATTGGCATCAAAGTTTTTTCCAAGATATATCAACGAACATTGTCTAAATAAAAGTGTCGACTCCCAATCCACCCGTTTAAATTAGCAGAATGATGGGATGTTTACAACACAAAATAAAATCGGATTCTGTCATTTAATAGGCCAATTAATGTTTCTCTTTGCATTCGTTGCTACCCCGTGTTCCGATTGAATAACAGGAATTTGAAATCGTTGATGAACCACAATGTAGCCCGCTCTTGCGTCGCCAACCTATGCCTACATTTAATCTTGAACATAATGCGGATATGGTGACAGATTTTGTAAAACCACACTTACACCCCAAATTGAAGAACTAATGTGACAACGTAAGCATTCTCTATGTTTAAATTACTAATATAGTTTCGAACCCCAACATTCTGTACACAAGTTTCTCATTTCCAGAGCAGTCGAAGAAGTGAAAAGAGCGTCTCAAGAGTTGCACTCGATTCTCATAATTTCAAAACTAGGTTAAGCTATTGCGAAGAAGAGGCATGTGTTGATTTTTATCATTTCATTGGTCATATTTTATTTATATATCAATATCCTCTCTTTAAGACGGTGTCTAAGTCTTTTCTCCCTACAGGAAAATGCCTCCAAGGAAGCCAACGAACAGACACTCACCAAGGGCACCAAAGTTGAAGGAAGCAGAGGTAAGTGAAAGATATTTTCTTGGTGCTGCTAGGCAGTTGGAATTTTCTACTAAAGCGGAGCCGGTCATTAGAACATCAACTAAGAAGGCATTTTCCCAGGCCCTTGCATTTGGCGACATAGAGGCGAGCACTAGGTCAAAGATAATGCTCTTGCAGTGGGGAGATTTGTTCAACAGAATTAACCGAGACGATTACCCAAAATTCATCCCCCACAGTGATCCGGATGTAAGGACACTCAACAATCAAGTTTTTTCGAACATTTGGTAGTCATTCCTGCATACAGTAACCTGTTGAACACCAGTCTTTCCCTATATTGAGACCCTGGGGTGGATAATCAATCATACAGATGCAATGAAGTGCTTGGTTAATGATGAGAATGGTGGATGCATTGATGTTTTTCTCCTAACAGAGGTCCACAAATATTACAATCTTAGGGATCTGGAGGAGCGGTTAAACATATATTTCGTAGTGAAATTATATGAGTTACATGACACTAGCCGATTTATGGCCTCCTGGTGGAAATAAGACAAAAAATTCACAAACCGGAGCAAAGGCTGGTACGGGACAACAAATCTGAGGTATCCATACATCTATTTGATGGTTCTGATATGCTAATTATAGGGAGAGAGATATTGCACTAAGTTTTCAGAGGCATGGATGCCCCTGGCATACACTGTGGCCATATTCGGGAGCAGCTTCATATAGGGAGAAATCATCTCTAATAAATTGAGAACCAACATATTGCAGGCCCAGACACCTAAGGAGGGAGAAGTGCTCACTTTTCACATGGATTCGTACCTGGTGGACATAATCTATGCAAGGAACGTCTTCACAAGCATGAATCTAAGCTAGCATGTCATCGATCTACCTATACATGTCTACTTCAACATTATGTGGGAAAAAAGGTATAAAAAATCTTATGCTCTCATCTATGATGAATTCCTAGCTCAGGTTTATTTTATTATTTTTAAAAGAGAATGCCCAAGACTTTTGGCAGGGACCAAGAAAATGATCTCAAAGGTAGGCCACTAGTACCTAGAAGAAACCAATACCTATATTAAGAATTTTGGAGCTACCGGTGCACCAGATTTACTCTCCTCTCACTTATTAGATTGACTCGTGGTGGGATAAATCTATTACCAAACCAGCCTGCAGGGCTATAATGCCACCCTGGTTAAACACAAGAAACAAGTGCTCATACCCTATGGTTTCCATGTAGTATTTTACATGGTGAAGGATACTGCACAATATAAACAAGAGGGTTTGAGTTAGATGGAATACAGATTCCCAACAGGTTGATTTCGAAAACATGACCCTAAATTCCTATTTCTTCAACATGCATCACAAGTCTCTTCTTACTGGCCATACGCACATGATAAGTTCAAATATGAGAATTTTACAGAATGTGCTCAGGACTGGGAGGAGGTGTTGCAGGGGAAAGCTAAACCAAATATGACCGGATTAAAAGCAACATGTATGAAAGAGTAGGTCGAGACTATAGAGAATTCATCTCAGGAAGCCCTCGGATTTAGAGATGAAAGCAGAGCAATCAAAGCGATAGAGGCACATAGAAGAGGAATGATGTTACTAGAAGAGGCTCAAAGATTCATAGAAAGACTACAAGATGACCCCATGCTTGACCCTATGATAGAATCCTTAAGGTTCACCTCGTCTGACACAACAAATTTAGAAGGAGAGGAAATCAGCTCGGAAAAAATCCTATTGGAGGGAACCGTTGATCTAGAAAATCCCAGAGTTCAGTCACCACAAGCCAGATCACGGGTAATTATTTCATCCCAACATGAGATTCAAGAACATCAGGTGAAATAAGTGTGTCGAACACTCTTTTTGATTTGATTACCATCTATTATGATGAAGAGATCTCGTAGGTCTCTCTTATAACTTTGATACCAATCACAGAGGAGAAAGAACCATGGGGAACATCTACTCCAACTCACGATGCATCAATTCCAAACCCTCTGCAAGGTGACCATGACGCTGAGAGTACCTTAGACACTGAATTTATCGACCTATTGAGGACTCTGAAAGACAACTCCAAGGAAGAGATATGATCTGGTGAACAGGAAGAGGAACTTCAACAGGTAGAGATCGACACTTCACCAGATGATCACCAAGTTAGTGTTGAGCCTATGACTGTCTCTCCATTTAAGGCTGATACCCCACCAACCGACGAACGCTAGCCAGAGGACAAGTCATTAGAGCATACATAAGTTTCCCCTGTCAAAGAAGTACAACAGTTGGTCCTAGAACAAATATATATGATAGGAAGCTTGGAAAACACTCTGACTCGGGGAGAACAACAGATCCTTGAGCCTGTAGATAAGGTCACTTATATACATACAATTTATTATGATAGAAAGAGGAAATCCATAATGAGGAGGATAACCAAGAAAATGAGGCTCACATTGGATAGCATGATTCTCATTACCACCGAAGAAAAACTGCTCAGCGCAAAAAATGCGAAGACAATTGAGCTAATCAACGTGGGAATGGATATCACTGATTCCACACTGGATCGAGCAAAACAAGACGAAAAGGAGTTGGCCGCTACAAATAAGGAGCTAGATCATCTATGCCATTTGGTGAAATATTATCAGGAATCCATGCAAGCAACAATATTCTTGAAGAGAAAATTCCAAGAAGCATATGCACAATTCACAAGCAAGAGACATCTCTTCATTGCATAGATAGTCAATCTTCAAGAAGACACTCTCATGGCACTGGAAACCTGTAAAGACGTGGAGAGATGCTATGAAAAGGCATACTAGGTTGTAGAACTAATTGATTATATCAATGCAATACAAAAGGGCTGAGACATGAAGGAGCATGGCATCTGAGTGTTGATGGAAAACAACATCTTCCAAATTAGGAAGGTAGCCGAATACTAGCTAAGTATGTCCCAGGAACCTCAGTGAAAGATACATGAAAGTTGGGTTGAGTGAGAGAAAATATGGGAGAAGATAAATCAGGAGATGAAATTCTTCGGCCTTCCATAGTTCGGCTCACCCAAAGAATTTGTCGACTTGCATGACATAATCAAACAACATGCAGAATAGAAATCAACATGGGAAGCAGAGATCGCGCAGGTGGCAATCATAACACCAGCTTAGGTTAAGAAGTTTATGGAACACCTGATCAAGGCTCGCACAACACTGCATGGTTTAAGTTCCAAAGTGATCAAATATAGAGAATGGACAATAGATATGAAGGAAACGCTTTCAACCCTGATGGACCAATACAAATTCCCATATGCTAACACGTGCGGGGATCTCTTCGTCAAGTGGTCAGAATACGAGAATAATCATCCACTCTAGTAGAACCACTAGATGATATCAAGAGAACAAAGAGATCAAGCGCCACATGTCACTCTTTTGTTTTACATAACACAAACTTTTAGAAGATATTTTAAGTTAGTGATTCTTTATAAATAGGAGGATCGACCTTTTGGGAAAGGGTTGATGGTTTTGGGAAAAGACCCTCTTTTTTGAGAATTGTAAAGAATTATTTCTTAGCAATTTTAATTAAGAAGATTTGTTTAGAACCAGAGACAAAATTTTGTTTTTCAGCAAAGGTGTTATGTGATTGGATTGAGGAGGAACTACTTCCATATTTTAATTCAGTAGTTCATGTTGTAACGAGTAAGAGTTTCTGAATCTATTGATAAGTTATTTTTTTCAATACTTTAACAGTTCTTTTGTTCTAAATGATGAAAAGTGAATCGTTGTGTTAATATGTGATTGATGGTAGAGCTAAGGAAACTATTTTTATTGCACTTATCTTATTGCATGCGTATTTTCTTTCCATAATTGCATCTCAGTCAGTGTTGAAATACCAGGAAGTTAACGTATTATTACGAGACTTGTAATAGGTGTGAATATCGTTTTCTACACACTAGGGCACAAGGGTTATCCCAGGCTCAACATTCTTCAGTAGTTAATATTTCCCTCTATCAGTTGGTTTATACCATCACACCTTAATTTATCAAACTCGTCTAATAACATAAAAAAACAAAAAAGAGAAACGTTTAACCTGGAGGAGGAACTTTCACAGAAATATATCCGATCAATCACTAAGTAAAGCCCATATGTAAAATGGCTACATCAAAAGATCTGGAGAACCATTCCACCCATGAAACGCTACAGAGTCTAATTGGGCCTTTAAGGTAGGTTTGGTTCCTACTATTGAGTCAAAGGATCTCGGACCCCTCAACAAAATTGGTGCTAGAATGAGGGCCTGAACGAATGAATGGCTAACGACATTTCTGACAAGATATTTCGCATAGCCCACAGATTCAAAACATCCCACATGCATGGCTAGTCATTCTCAAGACAACCCACATATAGAGGGTACTCTCAGGACGAGCAACTCACCCCAACACGAGGAACTAGAACAGTTATTCCTTGAAATACCTTACACTCTTCCCCACGAGGAGTTGAACCAGTTCAGAAGAATCACAAGAGCTTACGCCCACCAAATTTGATCGTTACCCTTATCTCTGTTACTTCCTCATAGAAAACAAGTAAGAAGACCAGTTGTTGACACCCCTGACCAGTTTTTTGTTCACACTGTAGAAGACCTAATATATTTTTCCCTCACTGAGATCGAACAACCCCTTAATATGATCCCCAAAACACTAACTGGTAACTACTTTGAGCCTGACGATTTCGAATCTGATGAGGAAGGGTCTAACTCGAATCGCTCATATTTGGAATTGGAAGACATGGAGGATAATAATGATAATAATGAAGAAAGGTGAAATCAACCTCAAAATAATCAACCATGGTTGGCCAGAGATGCTCTGGAAATCCCAGGATGGGTACATAACCTTCCCTTACATCCGGAAAAATTACTTCCCAAATTCAACCGTGAAACCTCTAGATTTCTTGAAGACCATATTAAAAAGTTCATACTATCTATAAGACTGGTGAACATACAACATGAGGACATAGTATGTAGGATTTTTCCCTATACCTTTGAGAATTCAGCCTCGACTTGGTATTTTAACTTGCCTGTGGGATCCATAACTAGTTGGACAAAGTTTTAAAAATATTTCTTAGATAAATTTGCAGAATAAACCACCACATGAGATTTAATGGTTGAATTGTTTGCCGCCACCATGAGTTCAAAAGAGAAGGTTAAATATTTCAATCAACAGTTTACCACTATCCTGAACAAATTTCAACCATAAGCTAAACCTACTCAGGAGTTGCAAATTGAAGTATATGCTAATACTCTCCCTTCTCTAGGATTAGTAAATTGTGATGGAAATTGTAAAGATACTTTTAAAATGTATACGTCTTTGAATCTCCATGTTATAGGTATTGATTAAGAGAACCTTTGTAGGCATGTTAATGAACTTTGAGTAAAACTTGGATAGGAGTGAAAATAAATTTAGTATTTCCTAGGGTGAGTTATAATGGACATTTTAAATAATCTTCTATAGAAAACATTTAAAATTTAATCTTTTAAGTAACTTTTATGAATGCAGACTTAGGGTCTTAGGAATAATAATATAAACTTTGTTATATTAAATAAAGTATTTAGTAAAGGAATGGGGTTAATGAGTAAATATTTTTGAGTTTATTATTGTAATCAATGTTGATTATTGACCTATTTTATTGAGGCATTAAGAAATTATTGACCTTAGATTTGATGATTTTAGGCCGGGATTTTGAATATTCGAAAACACATCACCTACATCTCTATTATTGTTTTAAGATCGAATTGTGCAAATCTTAACTAGTTGGGTGCAATGGGTTTGGATTGATATTTTGTTATGTCACTGGTATATTTCTTAGACTTAGTATAGTATGCACGTGGACCATCATATGCTTATTTGTTTGATTATTGAGCTAATGATTTATTTTAATTATCTAAACATTTAATTCTAGTCTTGATTGTTGTACTAGTATTGGTTAAGGGAATTAGACACCTCCTTGTTCCTCAAAACATTCGCCAGTCCTGAGACCTTAAATGGTCAAAATCAATCGGATGAATCCTGGACTTGAGCGTTGATTATGTGTCTTGGAGGTCCTAACATTGCAGGATAAGTTGGGTGGGTAGATATCTTTGTTATCTTTATGTGATATGGTTGATCTTGAGTAATAGTGATGTTGTAATTGGATTTTTGTTGTGTAGTGATGTGTTGAGATTTGGCTGTGTATATATAATGTATGTCATTGTCACATACCTCTTGTATTGACAATTGTTTAAAAAAAATAATATTTACTCACTTATTTTGATGTCGTAACTAACGGGACGTTACACCCTACTTAGACCTATAATACCCTACTTGGGTATTATAGACCAAGTATTATGAGCCAAGGGTCTATAATACCTATAATATCAAGTTCATCGAACTAGAACTTTCTTAAGACACACAACAATTATGGTTGAGGTCCTCCCAAAAGCAATGTGTCATCAACAAACTAAGAATAGTCGATTACTTTAACACCTCTGACAATAATAATTCCTTGGGTATTAACATCTATTTTCTCTTTCTCAATCCTTCCACTTGATGATTCTTCCTTAATTATATAAAGAAGAAGTGATAGAGGACAACCTTTCTCAAGACCTTTTTTTCTTTGAAAGAAAGGAGATGACCTGTTATTCACTAAAGGGGCATTCCAAGGGCTTCCTATGCATTTTTTGATTCAACAAATAATATAATCATCAAATCCAAACCTACACAATACATTAAACAAAAAGGAGACTTGCCAAACTCTACCATATTTACTTTTATAATCTTTCATTTTTTTTTCTTCACTTGTTGGAATGGACTACCTTTTGTAGAAGTAAGTTCATTTTTTAGTTATTTTCTTCTTTTGCATGAAGCCCCCTTTATTTTTTGAGATGATATTTGGAAGAAACAATAGGCAGATGGGAACCCTAGAATATTCCCCCTCCTCCTTACCCTACCACGTCCCATCCCACAGGGCAGTGGGAGGATAAGAAGTTGGGGTGGGGGGTGAGGTAAGGAGGAGGGGAAATTCTAAGAACTGCCCCCCCCCCTCTTATAGTTTTTTTCTTTACTTTTGGTTTTCTTGTGTTTTTTGTTGGTTCATTTTTTATTTGTTTTTTTGTTAATTTTATTTTTTATGAGTGTATGCTCTCTCTCTCTCTATATATATATATATATATAATATCAAGTCCATCAAACTAGAACTTTCTTAAGACGCACAACAATTATGGTTGAGGTCCTCCCAAAAGCAATGTGTCATCAATAAACTGAGAATAATCGATTACTTTAACACCTCTGACAATAATAATTCCTTGGGTATTAACATCTATTTTCTCTTTCTCAATCCTTCCACTTGATGATTCTTCCTTAATTATATAAAGAAGAAGTGATAGAGGACAACCTTTCTCAAGACCTTTTTTTCTTTGAAAGAAAGGAGATGACCTGTCATTCACTAAAGGGGCATTCCAAGGGCTTCCTATGCATGTTTTGATTCAACAAATAATATAATCATCAAATCCAAACCTACATAATACATTAAACAAAAAGGAGACTTGCCAAACTCTACCATATTTATTTTTATAATCTTTCATTTTTTTTTCTTCACTTGTTCGAATGGACTACCTCTTGTAGAAGTAAGTTCAATTTTTAGTTATTTTCTTCTTTTGCATGAAGCCCCCCTTTATTTTTTGAGATGATATTTGGAAGAAACAATAGGCAGATGGGAACCCTAGAATATTCCCCCTCCTCCTTACCCTACCATGTCCCATCCCACAGGGCAGTGGGAGGAGAAGAAGTTGGGGTGGGGGGTGAGGTAAGGAGGAGGGGAAATTTCAGGAACTGTCCCCCCCCCTCTTATAGTTTTTTTCTTTACTTTTGGTTTTCTTGTGTTTTTTGTTGGCTCATTTTTTATTTGTTTTTTTGTTAATTTTATTTTTTATGAGTGTATGCTCTCTCTCTCTCTCTCTCTCTCTCTCTCTCTCTCTCTCTCTATATATATATATATATATATATATATTGAAGAAAAAAGTTCATAATTTTATTAATAAAAGAAAAATTACAATACCTCAAATACTTGTAACATTCCTAAAAACTATTATTACAGCCTTATAATGATCTAGAAAGGACCATCAAAGTCCATCAAGGTATTCCATGCCTATATCTTTTATTTTTTCATAACTTCTTTCAACTTCTCAAAAAATAGTTTCCATTCAACAACTCAAAATAGAACTTTAAAATGGCATATTCCTTATGATTGACTAAAACCCATACCATCCCATATTTATACATGAAAAAGGAGTAAACCATAAAGAAAAGACATCAGTTCAGAGCCATGGATCATGAGCATATTCTAAGACAATCCCCTCCAACTATTTAGAGACCATCCAAGTTCCACAATCCAGTTTTGTTCCATCTTTAGAAAGCTCATCAACAGTCTTGTTTTTATCCCTATAGATATATGTGAAAAGGACATGTGTGAGAAGGATGATATAATTGATTGAATGTCACTGTAAATATGTTGTAATGTGAAGTTTCTCAGAGCAATTCCCTTTCACATCCATTGAATAACTAGTATATAATCTCCAAAGATTTGAATGTTTGAGACCCCAGCCTCATGACCTAGTCTTAGGACCAACTTGAGAGCCATTAGTTCACATAAATCGTTGGTTTCCTAGCCAATTATTACCTTAATCGAAATGTTGTTTGTTGGATTTATATACAATATTCCACCTACTCCACCCTTGGGTGGAGTTTCTTGTAAATCTCCATCAAAGAAATCACAAGGAATAGACTTGTTAATTTCCATTTCCTTTGATTTGTGTACATCAAGTTTATCCTAAGATTTTGGTATGCATTAAGGATATTTAATTCCAAGACAGTACCTTTTAAAGGAAAAGTCTCTCTGTTTTCAAATAATTTTAGATTTTGAGCCAACCAGACTCCCCATGCACTATTTAAGGGCATGACTCTAACCTATTTTAAGGCCTTTTCGTCACACCAATTTTGAAAGGCCACTTCAATACTTTCTCCTACCCAGACATTTTGGTACCCTACCAACCTTTCCACTTCTTTCCAAACTTCTAACATAAAGGGGTAGGTCATGAAGAGGTAAGCATTTGTCTCTTCTAACAATTAGGGGATTGATGTTGAGCTGGGGGAATCCTCTTGGAAGATAACCATCCAGACCCTAAAAAGGCTCCATTATCCGACCTTTACTAGGGTTCACAATAAAATCAAGTTGGTAGAGTTGTTGCTCCATAAAATTTGAAGTGTGTGTTGGTATAGTGAATGTAATGTCCCTTGGATTCGGTCCTCCCTTCTTAAGTTTTATATGCCACTTGTCTTAGATAGGTGGTGGCATGTATAACTTCAGATTTATCATAAACAATAATTAAGGAATTGTGGAGAAGGATACCCCTCCTTTTAACCTTAAGGTTTCTCTTTCTAGGCATGAGGCTTTGTTAGACAAATGATAAGCTTATTGATTCCTTTCTCTTAGGACTTGATAAAACTGTAGAGATTCAAAGTAATTATCCTCTTTTTGGATTCACCATATGAGCCTTTCTAGGTTTCCATTAGATGAAGAAAATCAGTGCACAAATCTAATAATTATTATTGTATATCTAATGACACTTAACTCTCTTATTCTCCTTGGGTCAAGTACCTTTAGCCATTAATATAGAGGAAGCACTTCAAGGTAATTATTGGTAGCTCCACCTGAATCCCATTAAAACATTTTTTCTTGATTTCCAGATCAAGAATGACCCCCTCGCACCTACCACCATAGTCCATATGAAAATTTTAACAAACATTATGCTTTTGAAAAGATTTAATAATAAGACTTAATCTACTCATTTTTTCTTATGATTACCTAACAACCATATTTTCTTTTGTAAACCATGCCTAATATGTACACTTCTTTTATATTAATATTGGAAATAATTATAATAAAAAAATTTACATATTTGAAAATTAATGATAAAAAAAACTTAATAATTACTTAAAAAAATTAATATAAAAAAAATCACATGTTGTAAACCATGAATGTAGTTGTTTAATATATAATTCTCTAAAATTAGTACTTCAAATGTGAATAAAAATAATAATAATTTTGATTTTTTTTTTTTTTTAAATTTAATTAATTTATATTTTAAAAATAATTCAAGCTTGTTTTTTCTCAAAGGATATAGATCTTTTCAAAATAAATTAAAATCACTAAAAATAAAATAAGATTACAAATCTTTTCAAAATAAATTAAAATCACTAAAAATAAAATAAGATTATCAAATTTCAAGTTTTTTTTCCCAATTTGATGGAGTTCATGATGGTGAACTTTTTGACATAAAAATATGAATCTCATTCCAACTAATAGCCAACTACAAACATTAAAAAAGGAAAAACTTTATTCGAATTAGATTTCAACTTTATTATCATTGATTTTGAATGTTTTATTCTTTGACTTAGTGTTGCAATAAGTGACCGTAGACGTTTAAGAGTGCCAGGTCCTGGTTAGTGGAAAAACTATTGTCAATACACAATATACCTCCACAAGTTAAGTAGGACTTGAAATCGAAGAGTGTCGGATCCCATGACACCAGCATGCCACCGGAGCTGCCAATGGAGCTTAGAGCAGCAGTGATCCAAAGTGGGCGGAAACGATGGATGAAGTCCCTGGCCAAGTGATCAGCAGAGAGTGTTTCTTGTAAGAAGATGACATCAGGTTTTGTTTGTTCCAGTAAATGTCGGAAAGAGGCAGCTTTGAGGGTGCCCCTGATCCCCCGAATATTCAGTGAGAGCAGAATCATTATTTAGAGCGGGCTAAGGCCTTAATTGCTCTAAGGGTCTGTCCATCCTATGAGGTATCTGCAGAACCAGCAAGTGGTAAAGACGCTCCTTCCTTCTTTCTTTTGGCGCTCCTAGTCTGTAGTGGAGAGAGCTCAGATCCTATGCCTCGCGACCAAGCGAATGATTTAGGAGGTGGCTCAATGGGACGAGAAGAAGATGGGAGCAATTCCGATGTAGAAGAAATAATCTCTTTGCCACGGTATAAGGGGAGTTGTGTGGCAGTGTCCGGAGTAAAATGGGCAGAGAATGCAGGGGTCAGTGCTTCCAAGAGAGAAGCATCATCCTCAACAGGCTGGTTGAAACCAGGAGGTAGGGGGAAGTCAGCAGATTCAACTGGAGAGGGAATGGAGTCGATCAGAGTTGGCAAGGGAGAGGATATAGGGAGAGTAGGTATCAGGGGAGAGGGATCCAGAGAAGGAGAAGAGGAGTCATCCAATGGTGAGGTCGGTGAATGAGTCAGAGATGGCTTAGTAGAGTCAAAGGGAGACTTAGACCTCAGCCAATCAAAGTCCTTAACCCTGAGTTTTTCAGATTCTGTGAGAATTAAGAATAGAGAGGGGAAAAGTTGGGCTACTGTAGATAGAGGGTCCGAATCAGTGCAAGATTGTAAGCTGTTTGCGGAAGAGGCCTCTAGGAAAACCAGGGAAGGATCTGTCGACAGGTAGGCTGGAGGGTTTAGGTATAAGTCCTCCGATTCATCTAAGTGTGAAGTAGTAGGTTTACCTGGACACGAACGGCGAAGGTGTCCCGTCTCGCGGTAGCGACTGCATCTGAATGGAATGCCGAGGTAGTCGAGCTATTGGTGTATCTTTCTCCCCCGCCAATCAATCTCAAGTGTGCTAGGCAGACCTTTTGTGATGTCTATTTCGACCAGGACCCTGCCCAGGAGTCTTGAGGATCCCGAGCGAGAGGAGGTGTCCACAGTGATCGTCTTCCCCAGCGAGTTCCCGATTTCTCTGAGAGCATCCTCGTTCCAGAAGTGAAGTGGGAGACTTGGGAGCAGAACCCAGAGATGTCGGAGCGGGAAATAGTCATTTTCTGGGTTAAACTCCATTCGCCAACGTTTGAGCATGATGCTACTGCCTCCGAAGACCCAGGAGGAGGAGAGGATCAGCGCGGCGTTCTCAGGGGTTCTAAAAGAAAAACAAATCCAACCTTTTTTGAGATAGTGGATCTCCGGAGCATAGCCGAGAATCGGGCACCAGTTGTGCTTGATCCAGGCCTCCAGAGGTGGAGGAATCAGGATTTTATATGAAATGCGTCCAACCAATGAACTGGTAGACATTTTGACCAGGGATTCCAATCCCACACCGTCACCCAGGACTAGACGTCTGATCTTAGTGTTTTCTTTCCAAGCCTTTCGTCGAGAGAGAGCTGAAAGTTGGTGAGAAGAAGCCTGTGGGTGTACCTGCCCGGACTTTCTGTGAAGAGCAGGAGGTCTGTCAGAAGTGTATGTAGCTTTCGAGGTGATGAAACAAGAGGGCTCTGCAGAACTTTTGTCTTTTCTGGACACCAGGGGGGGAAAAGCAGAGTTTGAAATGTTTTTGGAGGGAAAAGACGGAGCACCCTGTATCAAGGAGTCTATTTTCTCCAATAGACCCTCCTGGCTCCAAAAGAGATCATCCGCGGGAAAGGAGGGAGGATCTGTCAGAGAGGCCATGGGAAAAGGTCTGGGGGACCACACTGGCCCGCTGTTCAGTACAAAAGGAGACTAATGGGGAGCAGGAAAAACAGTCACCGTTGGATGCAGAGAGAAACAGAGGAACAGGGCGGCAAGGAGTCACAGTGGCCGACAGTCCAATATAAAAAAGGAGTCTGGTAGGCCAGGTCCAAAGAGCAACACCAAGGGAGCGTGTCGAGAAAAGTAAAGTAAATATAGTATCTTAAGACGAACCTTGTGCAGAGAAGGGACGAGTTCGGAGTACCTAGAGCAGAGGAGGAGACGGCGGATCACAGAAAACTCGGTCAAATGTAAATATACCAGGCTGAGAAGTCAAAACGTAAAGTTGCCCGACTGTATAAGTCTGTGTAGACGGACTTGGTTCAAAACTGTCACGTATGAATCCAGAGAAAGGAGAGCCCAGCGATGGGCGCGAAAGACGCAGAGCAGGGGAGGGTCAAAGGCCTGTAGTCGCCCGCCATTTTCGCCTGTTCCAACCCCTGCATTCTCTGCCCATTTTATTCCGGACACTGCCACACAACTCCCCTTATACCGTGGCAAAGAGATTATTTCTTCTACATCGGAATTGCTCCCATCTTCTTCTCGTCCCATTGAGCCACCTCCTAAATCATTCGCTTGGTCGCGAGGCATAGGATCTGAGCTCT